>JAVJIF010012399.1:0-118741 GCA_038442645.1 Agave tequilana
AAACCTCTAATGTGGTTAATTTCATCAAGCACCATGTCATCCATCGATTTGTGTCCCTAGGCGGATCATCCACGACAACGGTCCCCAATTCATAAGCCAAGTATTCTATCGGTTCTGCGATAAATACTGAATTCAGAATGTGACTTCAACCGCCTACAATCCTACCGCCAATGGCTTAGCAGAAGCATTCAACAAACGATCATCAAGCTACTCAAGAAATTCGTCTCCTCGAATAAGCGGGATTGGGACGAAAAGCTTGGCGAATGTCTTTGGGCCTACCGGACCACGGTTCGAACACCGACAGGTAATACGCCTTTTCCCTGGTATATGGGTGCGAAGCAATCATCCCATTGGAAATCCAGATGCCGTCATTGCGAGTAGCTCTGACCACTAAAATCACATCAGAAGACAATGATCGGTTGCGTCTTCAAGAGCTCGAAGCCCTAGATGAGAAGCGGCTACAAGCGCAGTAATATATTGAGCTATATCAGGCTCGAATCTCAAAAGCCTTCAATAAGAAGGTCAAACAGAGAGTCTTCCAAAAGGAGACCTGGTTTTAGCCGTCAGACGACCGATGATTATGACGCATAAGACCAAAGGCAAATTCCAGCCTAAATGGGAAGGACCGTTCGTAATAGAAACAGTCTATTCAAAAGGAGCATACCGCCTTATGACTTCAGATGGCGACCTACTCATGATGCCGGTCATTGACAAGTTCTTAAAGAAGTATTATCCTTAATCAAGGATCCTTCTCATGATCAAGTTAACACTACACTCTGATCAAGATCTCCGTGTCCAAAGTACACACAAAGAGAGCCTTTCTCTTCCTCAAGTAAGATAATACAACCGTAAACCTAAACCACTAGGAACCTGGTCGTGCATTGGCCGCCCCGAAGGAGAATCGAGGTTATGCATATATTAACCAGATAATCCGACATCCTTAACGATTAAGGACAGAGGAAAATGTTGACTTTTAAGTCCAACATAAGTCCTCGACAACTCATCATGCTGAGGGAATAGCATGGCTAGCCCAATTCAAACGGTAGTTGGTAAAGGCATATCAAACCCGTTGACAGCTGGGGTTTGCTAAAAATCCTAAGGGACCCGTTCCCATTTGATTCCCTCTCCAAAGTCACTTACCAATTCTCATCCATAGAATGGTAAGACCACATATACATTTCGCTGTTACATTAACATTAAACCTATGACAGCAATTCCCTCATTTCTCCCCGTGAGAACGAGACCTCCAAAGTCATTTACCAATTCTCATCCATAGAATGGTAAGGCCACAAGTATATTCCACTGTTACGTTAACACTAAACCTCTGACAGTGATTTTCTCGTTTCTCCCCGTGAAAACGAGACTTTTTCCCAAATTCCATTACAACCTTGAGCTTGGTGGCGTCTCAATCGGTTATGTCATTGCGACCTCTGAACCAGCAGACAACCAAGTCTCAATTTTGAGCTTGTTGACATTTACAAAAGACAAGTCTCAAACCCGAGCCCTGTTGACATTTACAAAAGACAGGTCTCGATACTCGTTGACATTTACAAAAGACGAGTATCACAACATTTTTGAGCTTGGTGGCATCTCAATTCGGTTATGTCATTGCGACCTCTGAACCAGCAGACAGCTAAGTCTCAATTTCGAGCCCTGTTGACATTTACAAAAGATAGGTCTCGATACTCGTTGACATTTACAAAAGACGAGTATCAACATTTTTGAGCTTGGTGGCATCTCAATTCCGTTATGTCATTGCGATCTCTGAACCAGCAGACAGCTAAGTCTCAATTCCGAGCCCTGTTGACATTTACAAAAGACAGGTCTCGATACTCGTTGACATTTACAAAAGACGAGTATCACCACATTTTGAAGCTTGGTGGCGTCTCATTCGGTTATGTCATTACGACCTCTGAACCAGCAGACAGCTAAGTCTCAATTTCGAGCCCTGTTGACATTTACAAAAGACAGGTCTCATCTTTCGGTCCGACAAGGACCGGTTTCGGGCTTGGTGGCGTCTCAACCAGTTATGTCATCGCGACCTCTGAACTGACAGATAGCCAAGTCTCATCACCCAACCCAACAAGAATTATGTTCTCAAGAAATTGCAATACAATTTAGAACCGCAATTCAGAAAGAAGAACAAGATTGGAGATTCGACAAAGAAGAAAAATTTTCATTCACTCCAAAAGGATAAAGTACATGGAGCAACAGGCACACACTGTAAGATCTGAGCCGCCCTCCAAGGGAGTCCAGCCTCGTCCTCCTGTCATCAGCAGCCTGGGCAAGCGCTTGCGACCTCAGCTCGGCCTCATTGAAATCCATTGCCTGGGTCAGACGAGCTTCAACCTCCGCCTAAGTTGCCCTCTGTGACAGTCCCTGCTGTGAGAGCTCTTCATTTTGAGCCCTAAGCTGCTCAAGCCGCGCAGTTTCTTCAAGATGCACCAGTTTAGCCTTGGATAAAATAAGATTTGCTTTCCTGATCATTTCCTCGGCCTTCCCAATCTTGTCTTCAGCGTCAAGAAGAGCACTGGTGGAGGCATCAATCGCACTTCCGACCTCTGCCTGCCTTATTTCCAAGGATTTCAAGTCAGAAGAGATAGCCTTAGCAGCCTCTTGAGCAGCAAGCCGGGCCTCGTGCTTTTGAGCGACAAGACGCGCGAACCGCTCATTAACTAAAGACTCCAGGTCTGAACAGCGGAGACGGCGCCATTCCTTTACATCCTTCTCAAATTCATCCACCAGGAGTTCCAAAGCAGTAGCCTGGTGATACCCCTCGAAATCCCGAATACTTTCGATGCCACGGGAGAGGACCACCTTTAACTTTGAGAACGGCATAGTCGAGCCTTCAAAACCAGGTCGATAGTTCGCCCTAAGCCTTTATAAAAGTTATCGATGAGGTCACCTATATAGTCGTTCTCAACCTCAGCCACTTCTGGTAGAGAGGTAACCTCAGAGAAATCCACCAGCCTGGTCGACACTATCGTGAAGGAGCAATGGGGACATCAACAGTAGGGCAGATTGTCAGTGATCTCTGCGGAGTCTTCATGGAAATTAGTGCGCTAGCCACCGCTGAGGTAGGGCTGACGACCATCTCCTGAACAGCAGGCTCAACTACCAGAGTTGGGGAAGTAGGGCTTGTAATCACCCTCAGCTCCGCACTTGGCAAAATTGTTGGCACCTCACTCGTTGATATAGTTGGGAGTGAGGACACCTCCGGAACTGCTGCCCTTCAACCTCTGGTCCTTCGGCTGACTTGGGCCGATAAGAGGGCAGGTCACCATATAGCACATCCAACACAGCAGCATCCACCGTGGTCGAAGCGCTCATGTCGCCCCTTGACCCTTTGGGAAAATCTTCTGGCTCTCTTAAAGCCGATGCATCTTGAGGTCGAACACCTGTAACAAGACTGCGGTTAGTCGGGACGCTACAAGCAAAAGAAGCCAAGAGGTTAGGACAATACCAAAGGATAATGTCGCCTCAAATATCTCGTCAGCCACATCAGTCTCCATGGGCTCCATCGGAAATTCTTGGCGGAATCAGCACGAATGGCCGGCCGCTTTCGCTTGCCGAGTCTCCCGTAGACCATCCAATAGAGCTTGATGCCACAGGACTTCCTTTAGAAGTCCCAGCGCCCGAGGGACCGATGTCGGCCACATCACCTCCGGACTCTTCCAGACGGGCAAAAGAACCAGCTTCAGTCCCATATGTAAATAGTGGATCATAATGTTCCCCTTGCTCTCCAGCTGCCTCAGCTCCTACAATCAAGAAGAATTGATAATAAGTCAATGGGAACACACAAAAAGGTTCCATATTATATGGACAGGGTTAATCTTACCCAGGCCCGGAGCGAATTCACCGCTAGTCGGCTCAGCAACCGACGGTTCAGCTGCTAATGGGGCAGCAGGAGGGAATCGCTGTAGAGGGATAACCCTCTACGACTGTAGGCTATCTAAAAATCACTAATAGACAAGCCATTAAAAGGCAGAGTCTCAGCATCAAGGCGCGTGGACTCGACACCCGCGTCTCAGCATCAAGGCGCGTGGGCTCGACACCCGCGTCTCAGCATCAAGGCGCGTGGGCTCGACGCCCGCGCCTCAGCATCAAGGCGCGTGGGCTCGACACCCGCGCCTCAACCTCAAGGCGCGTGGGCTGAAACCCGCGTCTCAGTTAAAACCGCCCTGGTTATAGGGCCAGTCGCCGCCCACATAGCGGGAGGTCAGCCCCTCATCGTGGAGCATTTTTAGGGGGCACGTTCACCCCCTATGACCTCTATAAATAGCCTCGTTTTCTATGGGGTCGAGGAAACCAGAGGAGAGTGGCAATTGGCGATCGGCAAGCGACGGGCAATTGGAGATCAGAAGAAAATTAGAAGGCAGAAGGCAATCAGACAACAAGACAGAGACAGGAGAGAGCTCAACTCTTCGTCAAGCTTGCTGCGTACAAGCTAATCTTTGCCTACCTTCTCTTTGAGAGTTTTGGTAGACAAGAGCAGTGCTACTCTTTCTACCAGCCGAAGAGAAGATCCCTGACGATCCCGACGGTCATCCGGTCAACGGAGAACAAGATTCACTCTCCACCGCCACACGAAGAACCCAGCATAAACAAAAGGGGATTCAAGATTCAACATCCTCCCTCCCTTGTAACTGGAAGGAAAAGTTGTTTTTGTTGTAATCTTTTCATCTGATTCAAGGAAAATTTTTACAGCATTTCCTCTTCTCTCTTTTCCGGCGCGTACAAGAGATGGCGACTCCGCTGGGGACTATATTTGTCACTGACGAGCAAATCGTGGCGCAGGATGACGTCCTCCGTAAGGGGAAGATGGTCGAATCGCTCATTGTCGAGTTCGACCAGGCGAAGTACGAAGAGTTTCTCTCTTCCGGCTCCAAGAGCCCAAAGACCCGCGTCTGCCGCCGGGTCTCGACAGGGAATGGCCCCGAAGCCCGATCTGTGGCTCTCTCGGGCGCCCCTGCTGCCAATTGTGCCAAGCAAGGTGCACGCGCCGACGCCTCTCAGAAGGCCCGCGTAGCCCCAGGCACAACTGCCTTTGCGACCAACCGCGTCGCACAGAACACCCGCGTCAGCGTCTCTCAGGAGACCCGCGTGGTTAAAATCTCTGATATTCAGCATCAGGATGTTGTTGGTCTCTCTCCACCACCGCGACGCAACTGGAACGCTGAGCGTCGACAGAGAGACGCGCGCGCCAGCTGCAAGTTGGAACCTCTGGTTGTCTGACTGAGGCTGGACGCAGCATACAAACTGGCGCCTTGCTCGCGCCCCGCGAAGTCCGCGTTTGGCGGCCCAAACGCGAGATTCCTTCAGTTAGGTCCTCTGAGGACCAACTCACCAAACACCAAGGTGAAGCCTCTGCGCCTTGTCAAGCACAAGAGGCACGCGCCCATAGGCGTGGGGCCCAGCAGCCCACTCTCTCTCAAGTGTCTCTGCCCCGACACACCCAACAGCAACGCGACAGGCGCGTCTTGTCTCAACAAAGACGCCAGACGCGCGCTGAACAGCTGCGGCGGGAGAACCGCGTCCCTGAAGCCTGCGTCCAGGCTGTACGGCATATGGATGCCTCCCGTCTTCGACGTTGCGAGGCTAACTTTTTCAATCCCCCTCCCATGGACTTGAGGGATTATTTGACGAAGAAAAGAAGTGCCAATCAGGCCACTTCGTCGTGTTGCTGCCAACGGCTCATCCATATGCTCTCTGAGTGCCGTTGCGGATCAGGCGTGCACCAGCAGTCTTTGGTCAGACAGCTGACCCTGATTCCCCCGTCAGCTAAAAGAAGATGCTCCCACAGAAGGAGAACCTTCTCTGACGTTGAGTACCCGGAGCTCACTGCGAATATGACAAGCAGGAGCAAGGGAAAATAACCTGCAGTCAGCTCTGACGAGTCTGACTCCGAACCGGAAGGAGTGTACCGACACACTCGCACCCGGACTGGGGCCATTCCCCCAATTGACTATAATGCCTTAGCCCATGGTATTAATGATTCTCACTCCGCCGTAGCGGAATCAAGGGCTTCGAACTCTTCCGTCGAGAAGGAGACCTCTGCCTACATGACAGGCACTCCTGAGGAGACGGCTAAACGTTTAGAGCAAATCCAGAAGGCACAAATGGATATGATTCTTTCTCAGCAGGAATCTATCAACTCCCTCAAGCAGGCGATTGCACAGCTGCTCGAAGACAGGAGGAGGCCCTCCTAAAAAGTCAAAGGGCAAAGGGAGAAAGGGAGAAAGCTCATCTTCCGAACCTTCTGAGGAGACGCGGCGATCTACTTCCGGCTCGTCCAAGTCCTCATCGCAAGTAAAAGGCGACCAAGATCCGGGGAAGGCTCATGCTAAAAGAATGAGTCAACTGGAGCGACGCCTCGAGGCCCTTGCCAATCGCAAAGACCTCCAAGAAGCAGGAGTAGTCCGGCCCTACCCGGCTGAATGGGACTTGGTTCCGTACCCGCCCAAGTTCAAAGCTCCAACTCTCCAAGCCTTTGATGGGAAGGGGTCACCCAACCAGCACATCTACTACTTCAAATCCCAAACCGGGAATGTAGTAGATAATGACGCCATCCTGGCGCGCCTGTTCATCGGCACCCTGAAAGGGTTGGCCTTTGAATGGTTTATGAAGCTCCCAGAAGGTTCTATCAAGAACTGGGGAGATTTGGAGAAGCTGTTCTTAACACGCTTCTTCGAGGATGACTCCGAAGTCACGATGCCCACTCTTTTGGCTACCAAACAGCGAAAAGGGGAGTCCGTCAAATCTTTCGTGGAAAGGTTTCGGAACGTGGCACTCCGGTGTCCAAGCGGTATGACCCAGGCCACCCTAGTGGAAACATGCCGCCACAATCTCCAAACCTCACTCCTTACTCAAATAGGAGTTGCTGAAAGCCGCACCTGGAAGAAATTAGTCCAACAAGGTGAACAGGCTGAGGAGATTGTCGCCCGCGTCAGAGCAAAGGAAGGTAAGCCTAGGCCGGAAAGGTCGACAAGGCGTGCGCCAGACACATCCCTCCAAACAAAGCGGAAGGATAATTTGGCAACGGAGACCAAATCTCCCGCCAAGCCTCAATTAGGCAAGGCGAGTGGCTCTTCAAGCCAGCCACGCGCCAACAAGCAATATTCCTTCAAGGAGGAACATGTCGATTCACTCTTTAAACTACTCAACAAGAGCAACCGACTGAAGCTCCCTGAAGCTAGGCGCCCCGAGGAAGTCGGCAAGACCGACAATCCCACCTATTGCTTGTACCACAGGATGCAGGGGCACCCTACTAAGAGCTGCTACGTCTTTAAGGACATCCTTCAAGCTCTGATTGATGCGGAGGTGTTAAAGCTCCGACCAGAGCAGAAGAAGGTGACGGCTAATGTGACGTCAGTTCTCCAGTTCGGAAGACAACCCCCAACACCTGCGGGGGTGGCTCCTATTCCAAGAGGAGAGCTGAGAGTGGTCAACACAGACCCTCACCAGCAGCAAGCAAAAGGCTTGGCTCCCGTCCCTACACCTCAAGGGGAAATCATGTGGGTCCACCCTGACCTTGTCAATGAACAGCAATGGACTACTATGATCAACAGGAAATCTAAAGGCAAGGCAAAGGCCTCATCCTGCAATGTGGTGGGTGCCTCCTCTCGAGAAGCCGAGACTGATGTTCCCTCGTTAACCGACTCAGAGGAGGAAACAATAGTCTTGGCCACAGAGCCCAACCAATCGATGGCGGGAACCCGTTCGGGACAGCCCTACTTGAAGCAGTATGGCGAAACGGCGGCAACCCTCCACAACCAGCTGCAGAACTAACCAAGCCCTCCACAAGACAACCTGTGGAGAAACAGAAAGAAACTCGGTTTTCTCGAGTTCTTTCGAAAGGTATGGAGGAAGGATCCACGACACCTTACCGCTTTGATGTCCTGGCTCAACTAGCCAACATCCCGGCACGCATTACCTTGTATGAACTTCTTAGACTATCAAAGTCGACCAGAGAAGCTCTACAAGAAGCTCTGGCAAATGCCGAGGTCTTCATGACCCAGGTGCCGAAGGAGGAGGATGTAGAGGATTGCCACCACGCCTCCCCAAACGCTCCCTGCATTACCTTCACAGCAGATGACATGCAGGTTAAAGGGAAGCATGATCGACCCCTGTATTTCACAGGGTATATCAGATCGTCCGAGGTGAACCGCATTCAGGTAGATCCAGGGTCCGCATTGAGCATCATGCCTCGCCGGGTCATGAGCATCTGGGCATTCCTACTCATTACTTGAGCCCTACTCAGACAACTATCTATGGGTTCAATGCCAACCAGACCCGTCCGATGGGGAAAATCAAGCTCAAATGCCAGATTGGAAGCCTCAAGTCGGAAGTGACATGCTACATCATCGACGCCGACACTTCCTACAATCTATTGCTGGGACGATCGTGGATTCACCGCAACTCAATCGTTCCCTCCACTCTCCACCAAGTCATGAAATACATTGACGAGAGTGGAAAGGTGCAGACGTTGATCGCCGAAAGGTATCCGTTGAAAGGGGTCGAGAATTATTTCACCGACTCTTTACTGTACCAAGATCCGGTGGAGACGGATGAAGTCCCGCGACCAGAGGAGCCAGACTCTGGTAACGAAGCTGACACCGAGCCTGAGAAAAAAGAGTGCCTGTGGGAGTTAGAACCACTTGTAAAGAGCACCAATAAGCTCGATGTTGATAATACCACCGACGATGTAGGCGGTTGGTACATTAATGAAGATTTAGATTTTGCGTATTTTTCTGTGTTTGCTTCTGATTCAGTACCATCAGACACTAGCACCGAAGTAGACGATGACCCCTGGTCGGCAGTAGATGCTTTGACATCGTTGCATGTACCAGTGAAGTCGTCCTTCGAGACATACCAAGATAATGGTAATGCGCAAGAATCTATATTTATGGTTCCAGCAAGACGAAAAGGGAAAAAACCAATTCTTTTTGGGCGAATCTCGTCTGAGCCAATGCCCTGCGAAGACTCGGGAAGTGAGGAGGAGTCCCCTCAGTTCGGTCATTATGAACCAAAAGCACTCAAAATGATGAGATGCATGGGGTACGACCTGACCAACAGACCCGAGTTGAACTTCGGCAAAGGAAGGAGGACGCTGCTTCAATCCTTTGTGCCGAAAGGGAAGGCCCCTGATTATTATCATCAGACGCGCCGGGGGTTGGGCTATGTATCGACTCCGGTCCCATCAGTCTCCGATTCTCAAGAATTGTTGAGCAATGATTACTCTTCAGACACATCATCTTAGGAGTCAGATGTCAGTGTCGGCAACATCTTCAAGGAACTTTCAGTGAACATGGTTTCGACAAGCCACCTGGAAGATGGAAATGAAGAAATGATCCAATTTGATACAGATCCTTGGATCAAATATTTAAATGCTCTTTGGGACACTCGCTTTGAACAGCGCGAGCCACCCACAGAAGACAAGGTTGTTCAGATCAACCTAGGAGATGAGGTTACCCTAAGCCCATCTTCATAAGTGACGGCCTATCACCTTCGGAGAAGAAGGATCTAGTATCTCTTGTACAAGAATATATAGACGTCTTCGCCTGGAATTATGAGGACATGCCAGGACTCGATCCTCAGGTGGCTATGCATCGCCTCAACATCAATCCGGACACAAAACCTGTCAAACAACAGCAGCGACGGTTCCGTCCAGAGATAATGGAGGCAATTCAATCAGAAATCAGAAAACTTATTGATTCTGGCTTCATCAGGGAAGAACAACATCCCGATTGGGTAGCCAACATTGTCCCAGTTGCCAAGAAGAACGGGAAGATCCGGATCTGCATCGACTTCCGTGATCTAAACGAGGCTTGCCCCAAAGACGAATTCCCACTGCCAATCACAGATGTCATGATTGACAACACTTGTGGATTCGAACGAATGTCCTTCATGGATGGATTCTCAGGATACAATCAAATTAAAATGTATCCTGATGACGAAAAGCATACCTCCTTCAGGACACCTCTAGGGGTATATTGCTACACCGTCATGCCCTTCGGACTGAAAAATACAGGGGCAACCTATCAAAGGGCCATGAACGCCATTTTCCATCAGCAAATACGCAAAACGGTGGAATGTTATGTTGATGACATCGCGGTAAAAAGCCGCACTAAAGGTGATCACATAGCGGACCTGAAGGTGGTCTTCGACATCATGCGGGCTCATCAATTGAAGATGAATCCCACAAAGTCCTTCCTGGGGGTGGCCAGTGGCAAATTCTTAGGATTTGTTGTAACATCCACCGGAATTCACTTGGACCCGGAAAAGGTCCGCGCTATCCAGGAGATGCAACCCCCGAGAAATCTCAAAAAACTCAGGGGATTGCAAGGACGATTGGCGTACATCCGCAGGTTTATCTCAAATCTCTCCGGAAGATGCCAACCCTTCGCTAAGTTAATGAAAAAGGGTGTCTCATTCATTTGGGATGACGCTTGCCAACAAGCGTTCGAGGAAATCAAGCAATACCTCACCCAACCACCAGTCCTTGCAGCTCCGGTATCCGGGAAGCCTTTCCTGGTATACGTCCGAGCAATGGATCATTCTTTGGGAGCTCTACTAGCTCAGTACGACGACCAAGGACGAGAGCAAGCAATCTACTATTTGAGTAGAACAATGATCGGAGCCGAACATCGGTATAACCCGATCGAGAAGGAATGTTTGGCATTAGTGTTCGCTATTCAGAAAATGCGGCACTATCTGGTAGGCCAAACTATAAACGTCATATCAAAAGTCAACCCCCTGAGGTTACTTATGACTAAGCCTTCATCATTAAACGGCCGGCTGGCAAAATGGGCCATATTGCTCTCCCAATATGAGATGCATTTTTTACCACAAAAGGCCATTAAGGGACAAGCGGTGGCGGATTTCCTAGCTGAGCACCCAGATCCGAGGGCAGCCAAAGTCTACGAGGATCTCCCAGATGAAGTTGCTGAAGTCTGCCTGACTCAGACATCGTTCGAAAGTCAAGTATGACAACTTTTCTTCGACGGTGCATCAAGAACAAGCCCAAAGGGACACGTAGTAGCGGGGGTAGGAGTAGTACTCGTATCCCCACAAAATTATGTGATTCCCCGAGCCGTCTCATTAACTGAGCCTTGTTCTAACAATGTGGTGGAGTACAACGCTCTTTTGATTGGGATGCAATTCGCCGATGAGATTGGCGTTAAAAATCTCGAGGCATACGGCGATTCTAAACTCATCGTCAGCCAAGTTCGCGGGGAGTACGAAGTCAGACATGAGGACCTAGTACCCTACCACAACGCAACTATCCGCATGGCCGAGGGATTTACAAGCTTCTACATCGACCATGTACCGCGCAGGCAAAATGCGCACGCGGATGCACTCGCATCCCTCGCGGCCTCCTTAGCTCTTCCAGCCGGAGCAATGGAGAAGATATTCGTCTACAGCCACGACCTGTATTGCCCGAGAAATGTTCTCGAGGGCTATCAGGAGTCAAAGGGAGATTGTCAAGGCAAAGAAGCACTGGAATTGTCAACCGGTCCGGAGCTTAAAGATTGGCGATTCCCCTACATTGATTTCGTCTTATACGACATTCTCCCTGAAGACACCAAAGAGGCGGCTGCCATTCGAAAGAAAGCCCCCAAATTCTACTATAATGCGATTACGCGAACATTGTATCGTCGATCGCATGACGGGATCTTACTCCGGTGCCTTTCACCAAAAGAAGCCCAAGAGGTATTGAGAGAAGCCCACGACGGTATGTGTGGAGCCCACCAACCTGGCCCAAAACTTGCACATCGACTCCAAAGATTGGGTTACTATTGGCCCAAGATGGTTGCCGACGCCGTCACCTATGCTAAAAGATGCCACGCTTGCCAAGTGCATGGCGATTTCATCCATCAAGCACCAGGGTATCTCCACTCTACAACCTCTACCTGGCCATTTGAAATGTGGGGGATGGATGTGGTTGGCCCTATCAGCCCACCATCATCAAAAGGACATCGGTTTATTTTGGCAATAACCGATTACTTCTCTAAATGGGCCGAAGCCATCCCTTTGAAGGAGGTAAAATCGTCTAACGTGATCAAGTTTGTGAAACATCATGTTATTTATCGTTTCGGTGTACCTCGGCGAATCGTCCATGACAATGGACCTCAGTTCATCAGCCAGGCTTTCCAAAGATTCTGCGCTAAGTTCAGAATCCAGAGTGTGTCTTCAACGGCATACTATCCTGCCGCTAATGGCCTCGCAGAAACTTTCAACAAGACTATTGGCAAGCTTCTCAAGAAGTTTGTCTCGAAAAGTCAACGGGACGGGGACGACAAACTAGGTGAATGCTTATGGGCCTATCGCACAACTGTGCGAACCCCAACTAAAGCCACGCCATTTTCTTTGGTATATGGATGTGAAGTCGTGCTCCCACTGGAAATCTAAATTCCATCTCTACGCGTCGCCCTGACAGCGGAGATGACAACAGAGGAGAAGCATCGACAGCGACTCCAGGAACTGGAGGCCTTAGATGATAAACGTCTGCAGGCCCAACAATAAATCGAGTTCTACCAAGCTCGTATTACCAGAGCCTTCAACAAGAAAGTTAAAATGCGAACTTTCAAGAAAGGCGATCTTGTCTTAGCCGTCAGAAGACCCATGGTAATGACGCACAAGACAAAAGGAAAATTCTAACCCAAATGGGAAGGACCATTTGTAGTAGAGTCAGTCTACTCAAATGGGTCATATCGCCTCATAACCTCAAATGGCGATACACTCATGATGCCGATCAATGGCAGGTTCCTGAAGAAATACTATCCTTAGATGGTATTCTTCCGCTGATCAAGTTAAAAGTACACCTCTGATCAAAGTAAGAAGAATTTCTTCATTATAACATCCGGCGCCCCCGACGGCTAAGGATAGAGGAAAATGTTGGCCTTTAAGCCCAACATAAGTCTTCGACAACTCATCATGCTGAGGGGAATAGCATGGCTAGCCCAACTCAAACGGTAGTTGGTAAAGGCACCTCAAATCCGTTGATAGCTGAGGGTTTGCTAAAAATCCTAAGTGGACTTGGCTCCACTCTTTCCTCCAAAATCCCTTACCAATTCTCATCCACAGAATGGTAGGTCTACAAAATACAATAGTTACTAAGTTAACACTATACCTCTGGTAATGGAAACTTTTCAATATTCCTTGTCGAGTACAAATTTTGTTTGTCAACTCTACACGGAGTATCGAACTTTCAAATTTGCCAAGTTAACACTATACCTCTGGCACTTCAAATTTTCACTTGTCAATTCTAACCAATAGAATGACATGTCCTCAAATTGCTCTTATCATGAGTCAATCTTTGTCAAGTTAATATTACACCTCTGACAAATTACTGTTAAAGTTTAACACCACACCTCTAAACAGTAATCAAGTTTCTGTCAGGTTTAATATTACACCTCTGACAGTCACTTTTCTTCAGACTTCCATATCGAAGCTGAAATGGATGATGCTAAGTTAACATTACACCTCTAGCATCAAGTCATGGCTAAGTTAAACAATACACCTATGGCCATGACTTTCCCTCGGACTTTCTTATACAAGCCGAGATGACCAATGCCAAGTTCAACATTACACCTCTAGCATTACCCTCACTGTCAAGTTAAACATTACACCTATGACAGTGACACTTCTGAGTTAAGTTAATATCACACCTCTGACTCACATCCTTGTCAAGTTAACACTACACTTCTGATAAGACCACTTTCAACCCGTTAAGTTAATATCACACCTCTAACGGTAACAAATTTTCCTAGATTCCCCACGAGTCTAGTCTCACTTGTTATTCTCTTCAACAGAATAACAAGTCTACCTAAAAATATTGTTAGGTTAATACTACACCATCAACAGTGTTTCCATCAAATCCCCAGCTGAGCTCAATCAAGTTAATCCCAAACACTTGATAAAAGTTCACCCTCCCTGGGGGTACCAATTCTACTTGTCATTTTCTCTTATAAAGTGGCAAGTCCACCAAAAAATTATTTCATCTCTGTCAAGTTAATATTACACCTCTGACAGTATTGTGAAAGTTCCTGAAATAGGATCTTTCCCTACAAAATTTGACTTATTAAGATTATCATCATAATTTTGACAAAGTCAAAGATTTTCTGCTTCTATGAGTCTAACTGAAGACAAAAAGTTCAAAGACAATGAAAGAGGCAAAAAGAAAAGTGTCACTTTTATTTATTTCCAAGCATATGAAAGTGATACGAAATGCTCTCTTATACAATAAGATTGAGTGTTATAGTAAAAACGCTCTCTTATACAATAAGATTGAGTGTTACAATTAAGGAGTACAAAGAAGTTCCTCTCTCTCTCAGAGGTTGCACTCACTCCTTGAAGCCGCATCTAATTCCAAGTGCACGGTGGCTGAAGAAGTGCCAAATTGTGGCCACGATCAGAAGCTGGTTGCACCACGATGCATGATGTAAACACCGAAAGAGCCCTAACTGACTAAGCTAAGAGCAATGGTATTCTTGAGGTCTGGTGGCAGCAGAAAGTCCTGCAACCCTTCGTTCATGAGCATCTCTTTCCCCAGCAGACCATCCAGCAGACATTAGGAGTCCTCGATGTTACTTCTGGAGTGGGAGAGGAAGAGGATCCTATCTGCCACCTTATCCACCGTAGCCCCCTCGCCGCCATACTTACCCTGACCATCTCTTGCCAGCAGGCATGACCGGTGCAGTGGATCTGAAGAGACCTTGACGAGGGTCGAGTCCTCGTCAGGGACATAATATATTCCCTTGTGGACGACGAGGACCATAATATATTCCCTTGTGGACGAACGTCGAACAAGTCCGCCGGCTGAAATATTCTTAAAGGGGCCCAGCGAACCTGAAAAAGGACGATCAAGCCTACCTACAAGGAATAAACAGGGGGGTTAGAAAATCTAGAACTTAGTATACTTCAACAAAGAAAACTAAGTGACAGACGCGGCTATTGTCGAAGACTTCAGACGCTGGAATGAGCCCGCGCAGTGAGTCAAAATACCGCGTCAACAGAAGCAGACGCGAATCAAAACTGTGCCAACACACAGGATTCAAACGCGGTCTCATTTTGCGCCCGCGCCTAAAACACAAGGCGCGAAAAGGACTCAGACGCCGAAAATTGCCATCTCCCTGTCGAGGGAACAGGGGTTGCAAAATTCGGGTCTGAAACCCTCAGCCCGAGTTGGAATTCATCTAAGTCAGTGGCCTTAAAATACGAGCTTCATGAACAAAGTCAGCATCAAGTGCCAAAGACTTCTGTACTCGCGTCCAAGGAAGTTTAAGTCGGCGGCGCAAATTCCAGAAGGAATGCACCAACTCAGACTTCATGAGGAAACCCAGATGATGATGATGCCAAAGTGCAAACTTGGCTAGACTAGAAACATCACGGCAAGTCGGGACGGCATACCAGCAGAGGCCTATGTCAAGAGTTTAACTCTCTGCATCAGAATATGGACATGGAAGGTGATCAGGGAGACACTTTGTCCTGAAGAGACCAAACAGAAGCATGAAAGCTCTGGGTCATCTTCTTCCCTGGAGTCGTCTTCATCCATGAAGACAGTGCCCCTGTTAGAAACTCTGAAGAAAGCGAAAGTTCTCAGAGCAATCGTTCTCTTAAGGGAAAATGGTCTAAAATCGGGACTGCTAAGAAGGCGAACCCCTATTTATAGGCCGCTCCTGGTAACCGTCATTAATGGGTCATCAATGGGAACCGTCGGCCTTAATGGCCGCACGATTGTCAAAGTCCAATGGGATGCTGACGCGTGAAGGGTCGCTTCGGGAAATGTTGAAGACGCTGGTCTCCAACCGCCAGTGCCGGTTTTACATTAAAGGGTATTAACACCCCAGTCCAATGAAGAACTGACGCGTGGACAACTGTTTCAGGAAACAACGGATGACCTGGTTTCCCAATCGCCAGTGAAGACTTGACTTTTAATCGTCAGTACAGACTTGACGTTCAAAGATCTCATAAAATCTTTATGTCAGGCCGCATGTAACGCCTGGAAGTTACATCGATACGCAGATGGGAAAACCGCGTCCTGGAACCCGCGTCTCCTTTTTCGGAATGAATGACGTCCACCTGCGTTCCAAAGGAAAGTCCGCGTAACTCAGAATCGCGTCCCTTCAGCAAACAGGGCCCAGTTTAAGGGAAAGCACTTGACTCAGCAAAAGACTTAGCCCATTCTGAGATTAATGGGAAAATACACAAGGCTGCGTCCCTCGCGTCACGTCTTCATTGGCAGGACAGACTCGCGTTACTCAAAGCCGCGTTTCTCTCTGCGAACTGCCGCCGCCGCGTCTCCATATGGATTGACGCTGCGTCTCATCAAAAGGACTTAGTTCTATCTGAGTCCTTATGAACTGATGACCGCGTCTCTCTATGAATTCACGCTGCGTCTCATCAAAAGGACTTAGTTTTATCTGAGTCCTTATGAACTGATGACCGCGTCTCTCTATGAATTGACGCTGCGTTTCATCAAAAGGACTCAGTTCTACCTAAGTCCCTATGAACCAATGCCGCATCTCATCAAAAGGGTTTAGTTCTGCCTAAGGTCTCATGGGTCAAACGCCGCGTTTCACTTAAAGAACTTAGTCTCACCTAAGTTCAGCATTCACAGTCAGTTAATCAAAGACTGTGATCAAGAGGTCAAGGCAACAAAGGAGGTGGAACCAAAAACTTCAAAGACTTTTATTATATCAAAAATGATAAAAGTTAATACAAAACACTCTTAGTGAACAGAGTGTCCTTTTCTAAAAAAAAAAAAAGAAGAGAAGGCTACAAGTCCTGGTCCGCCAAAGACGGATTTGCTCTCTAAGGCGATGTATCTTATGTTGACGCGCCTTCTCAACCTCGTAAAGTCATCTGGGCCCGCGAAATCAGTAAATAGATCTCCGAAAGATGCACCAGGGATCTCGGGGAAGCAGCAATTGAGCTGGTAGTTCGAAGCATCTGAAATGCACTTCCGGACGAAATACATATAAGTATTACGCCAGTCCGAACCCTCCAACTGCTATACAAAAGGGGCGAAACCCTCACTCCAAGGCACCGGCGTCATCAGGGAAGGGCAGTGCATCACGTACCAAGCCATGAGGTACGTATAAGGCAGCTCGATCGAGGGTTGGGGCGCTTCACCGTCGGCTTCCCCTCTGAGTCAAGGATCGGCTTGCCATGGGAGTCGACAGCCTTCCCGGGTTCGCAGAAAGCCTGGGTTAACGCCCGCGACCCGCTCTGAATGCCAGCCGCCACGGCCGGAAGAAGGGCTATGGGACTGCCATGAGCCAGGAGCACCGCCAGGTACACCACGTCGGCAACAATGACTTCATGTGGCAGCGTGGGCACCACACAACGCTTCAGCCACAGTATTAAGAAGCCCGCCAACAATGCTCGATCGGAGATAGGGGTCCGGGCTTGATGGTGAAAGCTTTCGAAGACCATGTCAGGTTCGAAACCGTCCTCGTTCGAAACCGTGGTGTAGAAGCCTTCAGGAGCCTGGGCGATCCTGTCGTCAATCTCCTCTCGGAGCTGGGAGCCAGTCGGGTTATTGGATGGTCTTTCTTGTTGACATTGTTGAACAAGTAACTGGCCCAAGACAGCTGCTTGATTCCTCCCGACCTCCAAGTGGTCATCTGGCCGCAAATATGGAAATGACATAGCACTTCCCAATAAGTCTCGTACATTTGAGGAGACCCTTTCTTCATAAGGTTGAGCTCCTCAGTGGTTGGGACATATTCCTCATAGGGAGAATCCCATGTTGCCAGCCCAGAGACCTCATACAACTCGTGCAGTGCAAGACCCATCTCTCCGACTGGGGTGAAGAATGTCCCCGTCAAAGAATTGTAACGCTCCAGGACCCCGAAGAAGTTCTGAGAACTCGGCGGGATGCCATACTGCACGGCCCTGACTGCTGGGTACAGTCCCACATGATCTAGAAGATCTCCAAGATCGGCAAGGACGAAGCCCACCATCCTGCACCACCAATACTTCTCGGTGGAATGAACCCACCCGGGCGCACGGAACTCAACAGGAAAATCACCCTCCGCTTTCATAAACGCGTTGAGGAAGGTAGTGCCGAGTTTTGGTATCTCTCCAACTGGGAGCTCAGACTTGCGCGACCCGGGGAACAGGCCGAGAACCGCCCTATCATGTCCATCATGGCGGTATACCTTCTGGGAGCCCAAGTCACCAAGGGTAATCTCAGGGACGTAGCGGGAAACGTCCCATGTCATCTTCCGAGAGACGGACATGTGTTGGAGATAAGACAGCGGGAACATTCTCTCCATGTCTGGAAGAAAGAATCTTCTATCCCCTATCTGACGGAGCCATCTATAATTTCCGTCATACATGGAATAGCCGCCATCGCCGATACGATCTCCGAAGAAGAAGGCGGGCTTCTCCAGCTTGACGCGATCATCCGTTGTGAATGCTGCATCGGTCATAAGCACCCGAAGGGTTGTCATATCAACATTGGAGAGCCTTTTCTGGCGCTCCTGTGACTTGTCAGCAGTCACAGGTACTGTCCTTCATAGCACAAAGGCCAGATCACGACCAGCACCACCTACATGTCCAAAGTGGCGCTTCTTGGCGAGCGGGGCAGAAGGGTGTGGTACTGCAAAAGAAAAGGACATTTAATCAGACACCTTATCAAAAATGCTAAGTGTCTATAGTCCAAACGCAGAAGAGATACTGGACGCAGGAATTATCAAATCCGCGTCCAGACCTGCGAATCTGCGTCCAAATGCAGAAGAGATACTGGACGCAGAATTATCAAGTCCGCGTCCAGACCTGCGAATCTACGTCCAGACGCAGAAGAAATACTGGACGCAGGAATTATCAAATCCGCGTCCAGACCTGCAAATCCGCATCTAGGCGTAAGACCAGCAGGATCAAGTCCGCGTTTGCAAACCAAGACTTATGAAAATTCTCTAAGTACTTGGGCTCAGGCGCCAGATTCATAAAGACCAGCACCTGATGTCACAGAACGCCAGGATCAAGTCCGCGTTTTGCAAACCAAGACTTATGAAAATTCTCTAAGTACTTGGGCTCAGGCGCCAGATTCATAAAGACCAGCACCTGATGTCACAGAACGCCAGGATCAAGTCCGCATTTTGCAAACCAAGACTTATGAAAATTCTCTAAGTACTTGGGCTCAGGCGCCAGATTCATAAAGACCAGCACCTGATGTCACAGAACGCCAGGATCAAGTCCGCGTTTTGCAAACCAAGACTTATGAAAAATCTCTAAGTACTTGGGCTCAGGTGCAAGATTCATCAAAAACTTGCACCTGATGAAAAATCTTCAAGTCCGCGTCCGAACCCTTCACAATTAGAAATATTCTAAGTGAAAAATCCGAAATGCAGGACTCGCTGGCACCGGGTCATCAAACCCGCGCCTTGGTTATCAACTCAAAGACCGCGTCTGAGACCGCGTCTGAGAATCAAACACAGTTTGTTTTCTGTGTTAATGGTTCTCCTCCAAAAAAAAAAAAAAATTTTTTGGGGTTCCATGAACTCCCATTAATGATGAAAGCCTAAACGGCGTTATACCTGGGAAAGAGACTGCCTGCGCGGAGGAACCGCCCTCTGGGCCTCGGCGACGGCCGCTCTTGAGGAGGATGCGGTTGGCTTGGTCTTGGGTGCCATTGGTGATTAAGAATCCAATAATGGAGATGAACAGAGAAAGAAGAACTCTTTTTCTTGAAAACCCTAAACAAGTACGCTCGGAGAAGAAGAGGTATCTCTCTGACTGTTGCCTTTTATAGGCACAAGGATTCGCGAAGATACGCGACGCGTGGCTCAATTAGTTCCGCAGCGAGTCAGCGCTTGACGCGTGGAAGAAATCATTTTGATGATTCGCGAAGATCATGCGCCATGACTCTGCAGCAAGTTATTACTTGACACGTGGAACAGATCATTTAATGAACCGGGAAATCCGCGCGCCAAAAGGTGAAATCCCGTCGGTTCCCCAGGCCAACTGACAGTGCAATCATGACATGGCACGGATTCGCACCCGACGGTCGCGTCTCTTCGATGGACATGCCCCGTCATCACCGCCATAAATGCATTCAAAAAGTCGCGTCTCTCTAAGAAGTTCGCGTCTTTCCAGCCCGGCTGAACATCGCGTCTGCTTTATGGAATATCAGTCGCGTTTCCATTTTCAAAAGACGCACCCCATGAAAGTCGCGTCTTTAAAGCAGTACTATCTCTGCTCTTCAAAAAGAACTGGCGTTCAGTCCTTGCTTCTGCAAATCAGTTTCAACAGTACACTGGCACAAGCAGACGCTCGTCCACTCTTGGCTTAAAACGCGTCCATGACAGACTAAAAGTAATCGGGGAGGTTTAGACTGTGTATCTAGACACTCAACACGATCAACTCTGGTGGCCTCAAAGAGTTCAACAGTACACTCACGAAGACCCACTCCAGATAAGATCAAACCCGGAGCATTAACAGTCCAGTCATAGAGGTGAATTCAGCTAGAGTCCAAAGTATTTCGAAATCCGTCCTAGTTAACTGCGGCTTATCGAAAACTTTGGAGGGGTTCTGTAGGCTGTCTAAAAATCACTAATAGCAAGCCATTAAAAGGCAGAGTCTCAGCATCAAGGCGCGTGGGCTCGGCACCCGCGTCTCAGCATCAAGGCGCACGCGTCTCAGCATCAAGGCGCGTGGGCTCGACACCCGCGCCTCAGCATCAAGGCGCGTGGGCTCGACACCCGCGCCTCAGCATCAAGGCGCGTGGGCTGAAACCCGCGTCTCAGTTATAACCGCCCTGGTTATGGGGCCAGTCGCCGCCCACATAGCGGGGAGGTCAGCCCCTCATCGTGGAGCATTTTTAGGGGGCACGTTCACCCCTAGGACCTCTATAAATAGCCTCGTTTGCTATGGGGTCGAGGAAACCAGAGGAGAGTGGCAATTGGCGATCGGCAAGCGACGGGCAATTGGAGATCAGAAGAAAATTAGAAGGCAGAAGGCAATCAGACGACAAGACAGAGACAGGAGAGAGCTCAACTCTTCGTCAAGCTTGCTGCGTACAAGCTAATCTTTGCCTACCTTCTCTTTGAGAGTTTTGGTAGACAAGAGCTGTGCTACTCTTTCTACCAGCCGAAGAGAAGATCCCTAACGATCCCGACGGTCATCCGGTCAACGGAGAACAAGATTCACTCTCCACCGCCACACGAAGAACCCAGCATTAAACAAAGGGGGGATTCAAGATTCAACATCCTCCCTCCCTTGTAACTGGAAGAAAAAGTTATTTTTGTTGTAATCTTTTCATCTGATTCAAGGAAAATTTTTACAGCATTTCCTCTTCTCTCTTTTCCGGCGCGTACAACGACAATCGTAGGAGCTTGGCGGCGGGGCTTCTTCGCCAACGATTTCCTACGAGAGCTACCTGCCCGCTTTCTTTTGAAGTGGACTTCAGAATCCTCTTCCTCCACTTCTTCTACACAATGACGGGGAGCCGTCCCTATCACACCAGAGCCAGTTGCAGGAGTCTCAGCCCCCGCTCCCACCTCGAAGCGAGGACTCTCAGCATCGGAGGCCTCGCTGTCTTCCACAGCAACAAACTCTTCTATACCTGGGGTGCGAACCCTTTTGCCTTCCCTTTTCTCAGAAGCCTTCTGCCTCAGCCGTTGAGAAATTAACTTCACACCAGAACTGTTCACCTTGAATTCGAGAGGTGTGGAGTTGGAAGTGGCATACCACTGACAGAAGCACAGGGTCATCAGGAGATTGGGAGCCCTCAACGGCGTACGCAGCCGCGCCCCAGTACCGCATGCAGTAAAGAATCGCCAGGCACGGGCCCCATCAGTAAGGCTCCCCATAAAAGCAAGATTGAGATTCAGGTTGCCCATGTACAGTTGGTCATATCCAAACTGTCGAGCAAACCGACTTGGGACGTAAGGCTCCAAGTAGCAGCTATCCCCGCTCCTGTACAATAGATGTGAAGGGCGAATACTGACCAGCCACTCAAAAATTCCCCGGCTCAAGGACGAATGCCCCTCCCCCGCATCTTTGAACTCTTCCCCATAGCCTGCACCCCGAATACGGGGAAAACAGCGGAAGAGACTATAGACGTCATAACGACGTACTAATTTACGGGCCTTAGCTACGTAAGTCTTCTGCCACGAGCGTCCTTCGAATCGGGGGAGAAGCGCCATTCGAACACCTTGCGGGGGATCCTCTCCGGCTTCGATTAGAGAAGGACAATGCAAGGTGAACCACGCCATCAAGTAAGTATACGGCAGACCTATTCTGGGGTTAGGTCCGTCGCGGGGCGAAATGGTCCCCTTTCCACGCTTCGTCGTTGGTGGCCTGCAAAAAGCCTCCGTCAATGCACGAAGGCCTCTCTGGATACAGCACACCATGGCCGAGAGAAGTCCCAGAGGGCGTCCATGAACCAAACGAACAGCGGGCAGCAAAATATTCGGATGAACGATGTCACCCGAAGAAGACGGCACCACGCACCTCTTCAGCCAGACTGTTAAGAAACCAGCCAGAAGTGCCTCCCGGGACATCGGCCTGCGAGCCTGATGATGGAAGCTCCGGAGGACATCACCCTGCCCATAGGGACCATCGTCTTCCTTCACGACTAGATCCCCTTGGGAGTGCTTTTGCATCCGGTCAAAGATGTCTTCATCAGCAACTCCGCAGTGAGCCGCTTCAGGAGTGTTCTCCATATCTGGGAACAAATAATCTCCCCAGCTCTTCAAGCTACAGGAGGTTCCCTTACCGCCCCCATGCATACTGGAGCAAATGTACAAGTGGCACATTAACTCCCGGTAAGTCTCGAACAAGGCAGGCTCCTGCTTCTCCAGAAGAGCCAACTCCGCCTCGCACGGAAAGTATTCTTCATATGGGAGAGACCCAAAAGGCAGAGCAGAGACTTCCCACATCTCATGCAAGGCCATACCCAACTCACCGACAGGGGTGAAGAAAGTCTCCGAAGCTGGGCAATACAATTCAAAGATGGCGTAAAAGCATGCCACATTCATCTCAATGCCGTGGCAGGTCGCCCTGACGGCCTCGTAAAGGTTCAGCCTCTCCAAATCCTCCTCGAAATGAGCAAGGATGTAAGTAGTCAAATCCACCCACCATGCCTTCGGAGGGTGAATCCAGCCTGGAGCCCTGAAATCAGTGGCCGGGTAGTTCCCATTAACCTTGAAGAATTGGTTGCCAAAGGTCAACGCCACTGCAGGATTTTCTCCCACTGGGATGTCCCGCAACACATTCCCAGGATGTAGGCCCATTATGCAATGAGGAGGCCCCGCTCTTGCATAACCAGGAGATTGAAGCATCAATTTTCCTATGTGAACATAGTCAGTACTCCGGCTCACTTCCCACGACATCTTCCGAGCCTGCGTCACGCATTGGAAGGAAGACAAAGAAAAATGGCGCTTGTTGGACGGAAGGTAGAACCTCTCGCCATCCAACTGAAAAATCCACTGCCCTTCCCCTGCATGTAATTGGTGGTCAGGGTCTGGTGCGGCATCCCCGAACATGAAATCGGGCTTCCTATAAACTCGACGGTCGACATCTTCAAGGGCAGCTGTGGTCAGGATACTCCTCGTGGTATATTGATCACCACCATGAATAAGCGTATCTCTGACGAGAGAACTCCGCTCACTGAACAGAGAAGCCTGCCCTTGAAATTGCAAGCTGATATTGCCATCCGATCCCATGGTCATCCCGAACAGGTTGTTTGAAGGACCAGGAGTATAGTGTACTGCAGGAACAAAGAGAAATTATGATTAGTTCATCAGTCAAAAGAGGGCTAAAATCAAAACGCAAAATTTGACAAGCCATAGCCTCGCCCTCTGAGCAGGGATTGGCCTAAACGATAGCTTCGTCCCGAAGCTTAGCTTCGCAGCTGCAGTGTAACTCCGCATCCCACACGAGGACAGGATGCAGGAAAACATCCAAGTGTTAGCTTCGCTTTGAAAGCTTAGCTTCGAACAACAGGATGTGACAAAACCTCGAAGGATAACTTCGTCAGAAGGGCATTACAGTCCTTTTCTGTCAAATTTCAAAGGACAGCTTCGCATCCTGTCATTCAACAGGATGTGAACCGCCTAAAGGTTAACTTCGCTTAGAAGCTTGAAGAAGAACTCTTCAGTTCTTGGATTCCCGATCAAGGAATCAAAGTAAAATCAGGGAATTGGACTCCCTAAAATCACGAGACCATGATTGTTCTCATGTTGGATTTATCCAAGGACAGCCAGAAGTCGGCCTTAAAGGAGAGACGATAGTCTCTAATCAAAAGGGAAAGTTCCCTACCGGCGATTGGTCGTTCGATGACCGGAGGAGGAGAAGGACCCTCCGCTGCAGAGGTTGCGATCTCTTTTCCCGCTCGTCTCTTGGGTGCCATTGAAGAACTGTGGAAGTTCTTGAATTCTTGAAGAAGAAAGAGGAAGAAGAAGAGTCTAAAGGTCTCTAAAAATTTCAAGTGAAGAGATCTGCCTTCTCTACAGTCCGATCGGACTTTTATAGGCCAATGAGTGCCTGAAACGACGCCTCGAAAACAGTACAGGCTGTCGTTTCAAATTAATTTGAAACGCCGCCTAAAGCGCCTTCCCGAGAAGCGCTGATTCAGCCACTAAGGCTTAACTTCGCCAATGAGCTAAAGTGCGGACTTCGCACAAGTTCATCAAGAACTTCGCTAAAAAAGATTGCCTTAGCCCACTAATGGCATAATTCGCCGATATGCCAGCATCGTGCGAAGCTCATTCAAAAAGGACCCTGTCCTTAACTCTGCACAAAGTTTAACCCCGCTATGACCAAATTCTCAATGAAGGCAGGCAAAAATCAGATGAGCAGAAGATGAACTTTCATTGATTTAAGAGGAAAGGTACATTGATATTACATCAAGGTTGTGTTTCGTACAACAGATTCAGTTGCTCAGCAAGATCATTTGCGCAAAAGGCATACAAGTGGTTTTATCTGCTTCCAGACCAGACCAACTGGACACGAAAGGCCTTCCTCCTGCACAAGGCCGTAACCAGTTGTGCCACGAGGACACGGCCATAATTCTCCACAAAAATGGCAGATTTCGCCACCAGGAAGTTGGATCACCTTTGATGAAAATTGGCAATGAACTTAACACCGCCAACACGATAGATCACCTATAATGGGAATTGGCAGTGATGTCAGTGATCTCACAGGTGTGACATCCGCCTTCCCGAAGTGGATCATCTCGGATAAGCGGCCACCAACCTCACCTCAGAACGAATCATCTCGGATAAGAGGCTGCCAATAACCTCTGGGACACACATCAGCTGCCCCAAGTTGTTCCTCCTGCTTAAAAGTAAAGCTTCAACCGGGGAAGCATAAGGCAACTTTTCAGTCTCTTTCATCAAGACACAAGATCGGCGAACATAGCTCACTGCAATGCAAAATTGGAGCAAATTAGCGGTTAAACACAAAAGATACTACAAAAGCGCTAAAGCCGAATTCTTTGGGGCGAAGCAATCCGATTTCAATTGGAGCAGAGGATAAGCCTCGCTTGCACAGTGATGATGGGCTAGCTCAGCAAACGCCAAGTCCTAGCCTCGCCTATATGGCTAAGCCAGACTGATCCTATGGGACACAGTCTTAGCCTCACCTATATGGCAAGACTGGCTCAACCTTGAAGATACCAGGTCCCAAGTTCTGCCTGTGCAGCGGACTTAACATGCAATGATCTTTCTGTGATCAAGTCAAGATGATAGCTTCATTGGGGAAGCTATGTCGAAATCCTTCTCCGCAGATCAGTTAAATGGAGAACAAGGGAAACTAATCCCTGACGCAGCCGTTAAAACTGGATTAAGGGAGATGAATTCCCTAAAATCGGTGAAGTCGTTGAATGATCAAGACTTACCGGTCCTTGGCCGGGGGCATTCCCACTAATTCAGAGATCTGAGTATCTCTCTCAACCAAGAGAAGAGAAGAAGAGCAGATCACTTCTCTCTTCAGAGGACCTCAAGTGTCCTATTTATAGGCCCCATGGCCTGAGCGCTGCCGCCTCAAGCGTGGAAGCACAAGCGCATTTAAGGCATTTACTGCGCCTTGAGAACATGGATGACTTCCCTTAGAACCGTGCAAAGGGAGAAACGTCTCCCTCATAAAGGCACTTATGGCGCCTTGAAGAAAGGGAATATCCTCCCTTGGAAATGTGCAAATCGGAGAATATCTCCCTCGATCAGCAGGAAGAAAGGAGTAATCCTCCTCGTAACCGGCCCACGGCAGTTGGCCTCGGGAAAGCGACAGATGTTCCAGAGCGAACTTATCTAGCTGCGAAGCTACCCAGACGCGAGTCTACATGATTCCTCGGCGAATCTACATCCCAAAGCAGGATTCAAAGCGAAGCTGAACTCAACCATCATGGTGACATTCATACTCTACACACCACCGATCGAAGCAGTTCAATGTATTTCGAAGTCTGAGCTATTGCAGACTTTCGAAAACTTTGAAAGGGGTCTTGTTGACACTTAAAAAAGACAAGATTCTTATGGGTCCGAACAATGTCTAAACTTGTTGACATTTACAGAAGACAAGTGACAGACGAGCTGAAGACCAGTTTTCACCCATCTCCGAGGGACAAGGAAGCAACTTGGACTCCACTGATCCAGCAAGCAGACAGTGAACCCGGATTATTTCTAAACAGACCTCAGCAGGTCTAAGATGCTAGCACTTAGCATCGCATAAGCCCAAAGGGATAGCCTCGCTTGAGAGGCTAAAATCATTCAACTTCGCCTCGAAGCCATCCAAAGCCTCGCCAGGAAGCTAGCTCGCAACTTCGCCACAGAGGACTTCCAGCTCCGCCAAAGGGTTTCTTTCGGACTTCGCCAGAAGCTGCTTCTAGCTCCGCTACGAGCTCAATGCGGGCAGCTCCGCCATTGGTCTGCTATGGTCAACCTTTGACCAATCAAATCTCCAGATGAGATCAGATCTAATCAGATCAAATTCAATCAAGATCAAATCAGAGATCAAATTTGGCAGTTGATTGCCACAATCTCTTGACTCTTCTAAAAGAACGAGTAAGAAGATCAGGGGAAATCCTCCAACGATATGGAAAGGATCAAGAAGGTCAACCGACCTGCCAATTCTAGCCTCACAGCAAGGCTACTTTCCGGATTCAAACAGATTCGATTCAATCTGTTTCCATATTTTCAAGGGACGATTATACCCTTGCTCTCCCTATAAATAGCCCATCAGGGGCACAAGGAGAGGACAATGCGCAGGAGGACTCCACAAGCAGAGGCTTCTTCATAACGCACCATGCGCTCTCGAATTCAGAGACCTTTTAGAGAATTACTTTCTCTATCCAGGGTGTTGATACCCTAACATCGTCCTTCTTCTCAAGGAATCTCCGGAACCAGGCGAGAAGGAATTCCTAATTGAAGGCGATTTTGAGAAGCAGCAAGAGGGTTCTACCAACCTTCTATTCTCTATTCTCAGAACCAGGCGAGAAGGGAATCTCATTGCTCGCATCGTCAAAGGGACAAAGTGGTCGCGCGCTGACCAGACTCCTATCGGCACACTTCTCCAGAATCTCTGAGGAGATCTACTTGTAATCTTTTTAAGAATACTTGTAATTTAGCTCCTCAAACTCTTTTTTGTAAGTTTCCCCTTTGCAAACATAATGAAAAACACATATAAACCATTTAAACTTGTTTTGATCAACTATTCATGAAAACAAATATCGGTTAAACTAAAAATCGAAAAAACCAATATCCAAACATAAAACGTGTGTGTTGTGCACTTGAGCATATCAACTATACTAAGCTTTACAAATGGATCTAAAACACACTAAACTAAAACTAGGATACCTAAGTCTTCTTGACGATCTTCATCTTCAAGTCGGCTTGGCTCCAAACGTGATCCACCGAGTGCAAATGTATGTTCTTGATGCTCGGGCACTGGAATCACTAAGTGAAAGCTTCCAAATACCTCTTTTTGAAGCAATTACCAACTAATATCTTGTTTAAAGATCTGAAACTAAAATCACAAGATTATTAGTAAACATAACTACATGAGTTAATCATCATCAAAACTAGAGAGGAAGGCCTCCGGGCCAACATAATGTACATAATTTTGACATAAAAAGATGAGTACAAATAAACAATCAATACTAATAAAAGATATGTATTGTGATAAAGATCGTAAACACATATGAAAGTATGCAGAAAAGAATGAACGATAAATATTGAATAAAATAAATATAAGAAAAGAATGCAAGAGAATTATTTTTTTACAAAATAGTATAGTGTAATTATCTAAACCTTATCAAGAACCATATAAATAAGATTTTAATATAAGCAATGAGTGTTGAATCAATACTGAAAAGAATAAAAGACAAAAAATAAGTGATTAATCATAAAAGAGTGTAATAAAAAATAACAAAGATAAAATAAGAGTAGGGTCAAAGTCATATTATAAGAAAGATAATTAGAATATAATAAACAACTAAAGACTAATAATTAAGAAATAAAGTATAAATCATGAAAAAATTATTGATAAAGAAAAGTAGTAGATTGAGTACTAAATAATAATAGTAAGAATAATGAATTTTTTTAATAAGAAATCAATAAGAGTAAGAATGCACTAGTATACAAAAAAATTATTATTAAAAAGAAAGCTAAATAAAAGTTGATATAATCTTATAATTTACAAACCTATTATAAATTAATGTGGAATTATAATAGCAGATAAGTAAATAAGTAACGAAAGTCACTACAAAAAAAATAATAATGGATTAACTAGAAAGACACACATTAAAATATTTATATAAATGTAATATTAAATATATATATATTATTAAAGAAAAAACACACGGTATTAGTCATACAAGACACTAAATAAAAATTAAATACAGAGAATTAACAAGTTTACATATATTACAAGTAATAATAGCAATCAACGCAAACTGTATTACTCATTCTAGCAACGCAACCTATAATCAGCTAATATAATCAATTATCTAGAAAAAATTAAATACAATCAGTATATGTAAACTAATACAATTATAGTATATAAAAATAATTGAAATGAGAAATAAGAAGCAAAATCACTCCTGAAGTTAGGCCAATCAATTCAATTAATAAACCAATTAGGCAGTATTATGGGTTAGCTAACTAATATCAGCTAAAATCTTATAAAAATTAAATAATTATTAATTATTTAAATTGTAAAGTAATAGTAAGCACAAGTATTATTCTAATACTATACAAAAACAAACATTATCAAAAAAGAAAGGATATCAAATAATTTATAATAGTAATTCTATTTAAGATAGCAGTTTAGGTCTCAATAATATTCTGAAGAGCAAAAGAGTCTTCAAGAGCTCAGCACGATAATTGATGTTGGTGTTTGAAAAACGAAGAGGAGATATCTCTCTGAAAATAAGAAATAGAGAGGCAAAAGTACATAAAAACCAAAGAAAGAGAATCTTAAGCGATGAAATGTGGGTTTGTAAGTATGTGTTAATCAGTATGCAATAGCTAAGAACCTAGTTTATTATATTTGTTGCATTATAACCAGTGAGTGTCATCTAAACTTATGCTCTGATACCAAAAAGAACCCTGTCACGCCCCGCTTCCCACTAAAGCGAGATAAGCACGTGACTTGGGCCGATGACACGCTCAAGGAGGATGCTAAGTCTCTAACCTGCAAATGATATCATTTTTTTACTGCATATAAATGAGGTTCACATAAAGTACACATATATGAAAGAAAACTAATCAAAAGTTTATTTAACTAATGAAGTATACAAAAATCGAATAACTAGATACAAGTCCAATTAAGAAATGAGTTCATTCTCTCTTATACATACATCTATGAAAGAAGTAAATAACTAATGGAATCTCCAAGTTTTCTACTGAGCTTCAGCTGGCTCCTCGTAGTACTCTTTGTTCTCAATTGATATCTCTATGCATTCTCCGCTATCTAGGGAAAGTAAGCCCCGGGGAGTCAGAAAACTCCCGACAAGTATAAACAAAGGAAAGAGTATGCAAGTGTGTGCAGAGCGCGAAGATATGCATGAACAAGGAAAGAACTTGCAATATGCAATTAATAATATTTATTTTCATTACACAACTATGTATTGGTAGCATGAATCTATTATTAAAACCAGTCATTCAACATTCAAGTCATGATGATAAGTAGGCATTCACTGAAGCATAAGAATAGCCATCACATGGAGTAAGTCAAGTATAACAAGTATAAGTAAACAACACATAGCTATAAAGTTAATATGAAGATGTCCCTATGTATTACTAATTAGTGAGACTACCTCAATTGTCATATGCAGTAGAACGTACCCCATTCTACGCCTACTACGCATGTCAATTAGATCCTAAGACGTGAAAATAACTGTGTCCGATACCACAACCTATTCTCGCATATCAATCAATAGTTATCGTTATTTGAAAACTGCTAGTGGCAAAAGCGTGCATGTACTCCAGCGAAAACCATGTCAGGAGTAATACAATATAATAATATATAAGTAGAATGAGCTCATCAATAACCCATGTCACAAAGTGACTTGCACCATGTAAAATAAACACCACCATACCTTGTACATAGGTAAGGGTACTTAAGGTGCACTTCCTCAGTTTTCACCATCAATTTATCTCATATTAGCCCCGAGTCTTTTCATATTTACAACCAAATTTATTATAGAAAGCAGTTTCTAAAAATTCTGTTAGTGGTATGATGCATTAATTCTTAATGAACTGAAAGGCCTGGGTATTATAGACGCCTAAGATATGAATTGGATATGGCATTTACTATGTACGTATTGTTGTGCACCGACAACAACCACAAAGAGGAAACCCTAGATCTTAGATGCAAAAGAACAATACTATCAACAACAAAAACACACAATCCCAGAGAAAGAACACAAACTCAGATTTAACGAGGTTCGGCCTTTTTGCTTACGTCCTCGGGGCAAAAAAGAGAGAGTTTCAATTGATTTTGGTGAATCAATACAATTTTTGCAGCACCTCTGATGATTTGAGATTTGCCTATTTTTCACACAGCCCTTAAATCCTAGAAATCTGCCCTTAAATACAAACAGATTTCTAATTCAGCAAACAGCCCGACCCGACTGTCGGTCGACCGGTCAGTCGACCGACCATATGCACCGGTCGACCGTGCCTAACTGAGAGTTAGGCACTTTCAGTCGGTCGACCGGACGGTCGACCGCTCTCCTTCTGCGGTCGACTGGAACGGTCGACCGCTACTCCTTTGTGCATGTTATGCACGTCCGTGCACGACGGTCGACCGGACGGTCGACCGGACGGTCGACCGTTCTGCTGCTTCTGCCGACGGTCGACCGGACCGGTCGACCGTGCGCCTGCTGTAGCTGCTGTTTCTGCTGCTGCTAAATTTCTGGATCTGAGCCGAACTTCCTCGACTTTCTCCCTCTTCCTACAATTCTCCACCTCGGTGAAGATTCCTCTAAATCTGAGCCGAACTGATCATCGACTCGAAAGTGGCTGTACCAGTGTGGTTGCCTACGTACCCTGCCCAAGGGATCAAGCCATCCGTAGTTCATCCAATTGAGCTTCAACAAGCTCAAGATACATGAAGGACGTGGAGTAAAGCCTTGCAATGTGCAAACTTGACTCCTGACACCACCTTAGTAAGAATGTCGGCGGGATTCTCCGATGTGTGAATCTTCAGCAGCTCAATATCACCCTCATCTAGAATCTCCTAAATAAAATGGAACCTGACGTCGATGTGCTTCGTCCGTGCATGATAGACCTAGTTCTTGGCTAAATAAATAGCACTCACACTGTCACAGTTGATCTTCAAAAGATCCTGATCCACTCCCAAGTCATCAAGCAAGCCTTGAAGCCAAATTGCCTCCTTCATGGCCTCCGTCATGGCCATATACTCGGCCTCTGTGGTAGACAATGCGACGGTAGATTGTAGTGTGGAGCGCCAACTCAGCGGTGCTTGAGAGAATGTAAAAACATACCCCGTTGTAGACCGGCGCTTGTCAAGGTCACCAGCATAGTCGGAATCAACATATCCGATGGAATCTTGCTTCCCTGTGGAGTCCTTCTCAAATACCAGACCTACATTAATGGTTCCTTTGATGTACCTCAAGATCCACTTCACTGCCTCCCAATGACCCTCTCACGGATCATGCATATACCTACTGACCATAGAGACAGCTTGTGACAGATCTGGTCTCATACACATCATAGCATACATAAGACTACCGACTGTGCTAGCATATGGGACGTGAGTCATGTACTCACGTTCTTCAATGTTCTTTGGAGACATCTTAGCAGATAACTTGAAATGAGGAGCCAGTGGCGTACTTACAGACTTCGCATCCTTGCCGATGTTGAACCTCTGAAGTACCTTTTGCAAATACCCCTTCTGTGTCAAGCTCACCCTGCCAACCCTTCGGTCTCTTGTGATTTTCATGCCTAGCACCTTCCTAGCTTCACCAAGGTCCTTCATCTCAAACTCTGAAGATAGATCCCTCTTCAGTGCATCAATTGCAGATCTAGACCCTGAAGCAATCAGCATATCATCTACATACAGAAGTAAATAGATATACTCCTCTGTTGGTAGCTTATTGCAGTACACACATGGGTCATAGTGGCTACGTGTATACTTCTTCCCTCTGATGAAGTTGTCGAACCGCTTGTACCACTGTCTTGGAGACTGCTTTAGTCCATACAACGACTTCTTCAGCTTACACACCATTTGTTTCTTCCCTGCAGTCTTGAACCCTGTTGGCTGAGTCATGTAGATCTCTTCATCTAGATCGCCGTGGAGAAAGGCGGTCTTTACATCGAGTTGATCAAGGTCCAACTCGTACTGTGCCACCAAAGCCAATAAGATACGAATTGACGAATGCTTCACCACAGGAGAAAATACCTCATTGTAGTCAATTCCTTCCCTCTGAGCATAGCCTTTTGCTACCAATCTGGCCTTGTAGCGCACCGAATCTTCTTTGAGAGATCCCTGCTTCTTAGCATACACCCACTTACAGCCTATCACCTTCTTCCCTTTGGGCAACCTAGTAAGTTCCCAAGTGTCGTTCTTGTAGAGAGACTTCATCTCCTCTTTCATGGCTTCTTTTCACATCTTCGACTCTGAACTGATTTCAGCTTCTCTGAAGGTGGACGGGATAGCCTCCTCAATGACCGAAAGTGCATACGCCACGACCATATCTGTAGTGAGCCAACCTGGTCTCCTAGTGTTTCTCCTTACTCTTTCAACTGTAGTAGAGTCAGGAACTTTACCCATGACTTATTCTTGACCCTCTTCATCATCAGCATCTTCTTCAACTTTGATCATTACCCTGTGTCACCCTAGGTATGATCCTCACTGATGCTGAACTCTCTAGAGATGGTGGATTTGCATCATTCTCCACCTGCTGCGATACATCCTTGGTCTTGCTAGTCTCCACCTGCTGAGAGACCTTAGACTTCAATATAGAAGCCTCATCAAAAGTGACATCCCTGCTGAGAAGAAACTTCCTGTCCGTTGGATCCCAAATCTTGAACCCTTTGATTCCTCTCTTAAAACCGACGAATACACCCTTCTTTGCTCTTGGGTCTAACTTATCATCCTTGATATGATAATAGGCTGGACAACCAAACACCCTTAACAAATCATAGTCAGCAGCTGTTTTTCCTGACCAAACTTCGAGAGGAGTTTTTCCCTCTTTCGCAGACGACGGCAACCTGTTCACAAGGTAGCAAGCATATGCCAAAGCCTCAGCCTAGAAGTTCTTTGATAAACCAGCATTGGACAACATACACCGAACCTTCTCTAATAAGGTCCTGTTCATCCTTTCTGCTACCCCCATTCTGTTGCGGTGTCTCCCTTACTGTGAAGTGTCTCTCTATGCCCTCATCAAAACATAGCTGAAGGAAAGGATCGGACTTGTATTCGCCTCCATTATCTGAACGGAGGACCTTGATTTTCCTTCCTGTACTTCTCTCCAAATTCTTCTTCCACTTCACAAACAGTTCTAGGACTTTCCCTTTGTGTCTCATGGTATATACCCAGCAACGCCTAGAATAGTCATCAATAAACGATACAAAGTAATGGTTACCTCCAATTGATGCAGTCTTGGTAGGTCCCTAAACGTCAGTGTGAACATAATCTAGAATCCCCTCGGTGCAATGTGTTGCTGTGCCGAACTTCATCTTGGTCTTCTTTCCGATGATATAGTGTTCACAGAATTCCATCTTGCAGGTTCCGGCACCCTTCAATAACCCTTGCCTTGTAAGAGTTTGCAACGACTTTTCTCCTGCATGTCCCAGCCTCATGTGCCACAGCCTGGTTGAGTCTTCATCTGAACTGGTAGAAGCCGTCACTTGCCCTGTCACAGTACTACCCTTCAAGTAGTATAGATTGTTTCGGCGATCGGCCTTCAATACCACCATCGAGCCTTTGGTCATCTTAAGAACTCCTTCCTTAATTGACACCACAAGGCCTAATGACTCCAAAGCTCCTACAGAGATTAGATTTCTCTTCAGCTGAGGTACATACCTTACTTCCTTCAGTTCCCTTACCATCCCATCAAACATTTTTATTTAGATTGTACCTACACTCTCCATGATACATGGATGATCATCGCCCATAACGACTGAACACCCCTCCAGCTTCTCAAAGTTAGAAAACCAATCCCGATTAGGGCATACATGGTATGTAGCACCAGTATCCAAAATCCACTCATTATCTCCTGAGTAGGCAACGATGGGATTAGTGACTGAGAATGAGGAAACTGACGAGTCTGAGTCTGATCCACCTGCCTGTGAGTTACTGCTCTGAGTACTAACCACCTTTGCAAGATTTGCCTCAGTCTTCGACTCCTTCTTCCCTTTGAACTTTGGACAGTTCACTTTCCAGTGCCCTAATTCTCTGCAGAAGGCATACTGGTTCTTCTTCAGATTCCTAAACGCGGCCTGGACTTCGATCTCCCTCTTTCATCTTTGCCCTTCTTAGATGAACCCCCGCCTCTTACTGCTAGCGCCTCTACTGATGAGCTTGACTGAGAAGGCTGTCTCTCCTTTCTCCTCGTCTCATAATTTGTCAAAGCAGACGACACTTCATGATAGTCCAGAGTCTGTCTACCATTTATGAAGGTTAATATAAATGTCTCATACTCTTCTGCAGGGAGAGAATTCAAGAGGATTACTGTCTTGTCTTCCTCATCTATTTTGACATCCACATTGACCAAATCCGTAAGAAGCTTCGTGTAGCGATTTAGATGTTCATTCACGGAGCATCCCTTCTTCATCTGAAACCCGTACAGCTTGCTCTTCAGCTGCAATCTTGATTCAATACTCGCAGATGTCTCGTGTAACACAAGATATTTGATGTCTTGTGTTAGACACGATCTAATCAAACTATACGCAGATCGGTTCATCTTCTCCCACTCTTCTTCAGTGGTTGTGCTTCGCTTCCTCTCCAGAAGTAGAGTATCCTCGAGGTTCGATGCATTTAGGGCATCCATCACCTCGCATTTCCACATCCCAAAATTATTAGTGCCATTAAACTTTACCACGTCAATTCTCAGATGAGGATTCATGGTCCTAACTGATATACTTTCTTCTACCATTTATCTAACTGAATCCTCTATGTATGCGGAAACCAACCGGAGATAGATAAGCAACTCTGATAAAAAAAATTAGATTTTTACCTTCTCACGAAACCCTAGAATGAGTTCTGACCAGATATACTCCTCCAATGATTCCTTGAGCACTCCTCTCGTTGTTCTGAGATCGACACACGATCCCACGAACACAACCACCGCTAATCTGAGATCGACACACGATCTCCACCAAATCAACACCCGATGCCCTCCGAATCGCCAGAAATCCCACGAAGAACTTGGGAAGCTCTGATACCACTTGTTGTGCGCCGACAACAACCACAAAGAGGAAAACCCTAAATCTTAGATGCAAAAGAACAATACTATTAACAGCAAAAACACACAATCCCAGAGAAAGAACACAAACTCAGATTTAACGAGGTTCGGCCTTTTCGCCTACGTCCTCGGGGCAAGAAAAAGAGTTTCAATTGATTTTGGTGAATCAATACGATTTCTGCAGCACCTCTGATGATTAGAGTGTTGGCCCAAAGGCCTTCCACCCTAGTTTTGATGATGATTAACTCATGTAGTTATGTTTACTAATAATCTTGTGTTGTTTAAGTTTCAGATCATTAACCAAGATATTAGTTGGTGATTGCTTCAACAAGGAGTTTAGAAGCTTTTCATGGTGATTCTGGTGCCAAAGCTTAAAGATCATACCTTTGCACTCGGTGGATCATATTTTGGGACCAAGCCTACTTGAAGATGAGATCGTCAAGAAGACTTAGGTATCCTAGTTTAGGTTTGTGTGTTTTAGATCCATTTGTAAAGATAAGAATAGTTGATATGCTCAAGTGCACAACACACAAGTTTTATGTTTTGGATTTGGTTTTCATGAATAGTTTGATCAAAACAAGTTTAAATAGTTCTTATGTATATTAGATATGCTCTAGATATACATACATGCTTTTAACTTCCCAGACAAACTTATTTTAACTTTCCTATTCATGTATTGAAAAATCAAGTTTGGAAAAAATACAAGTTTTGGTTTTTGGTAAGAATGATAAGACATAAAAATAGTTCACATTGATTGATATTTGAGCTAAACTTTTTACCACATGTTTATATATCAATGCAAAATGATAAAACTCTTTTTGGTGATTTTTAGATGTGTCAAAAGATTTTTCAAAATATTTTTAAACTGTTTTTCTGATCCAGATTTCTGTTCCAGGCTTCAACCAGTCGACTAGTCAACTGATCTAGTCGACTTGGGAAGAAGTCGGTCGACCGGGCCGGTCGACCGACGTGCACAGATCTGTGCACGTTTGACAGACACTGGGACGGTCGACCGTCAGGGTCGACCGAGTCTGAGAGCTCTGCTCTCTGTTTGTTTGGGTCGACCGTGCCGGTCGACCGGGTTTACCCAACGGTCACATTTCTGACCGTTGGCGGTCGACCGGGCCGGTCGACCGTTAGCCTGTCAGGCTGCCACATCAGCCTAACGGCTAGTTTTCTGTTTGGGCTATAAATACCCCAACTCTTGGGGGTTTTAGCTAAGATTTTCAAGAGCAAAAATTCTTACTTTTCTGAAGTGTTTTTACAAGTTTTCAAAAGAGTTTTAAGTGCCAAAAGATCCATCTTATTTGTTTTAAGTGTTTTGTTTATTTTCAAAGAAATTAGGTTTTGGGAAATTGGTTTATTGTTCTTCACTTCAATATCTATTTAGTATTTTCCCAAGAGTTTTTTCTTTGATCAAAACACTTTGTTTTTTTCACACTTGAGCTATATCTTCTACCCTAATCTATTAAGATCTTTGTTTTGTGGAAAGAGAAAAAGAGAGATTGTTTGAGGTTGCTAAGCCTCCAAGTTGTAAACCCTCCTTTATTTGTGTATCCCTCTTTGGTAGAGGTTGATCGGAGTGGTATTGTGTTTGATCCCTCTTCGGTAGAGGTGATTGTGGTTGTTGTATCGGCTACGGGCCTACCCCTCGTTTGTGAGGCGGTGTTTGAGAGAGGAGTTCGGTACTCCCCTGTTGTAAAAATCCTCTTCGGTAGAGGTTCCCTCGGTGGGAGATAGTGGATTGGAAATCCTACACGGTGGTGTAGGCGGGGATGTAGAGCAAGGTACTCGAACCTCGAAACATATCTTGGCCTTTGCGTTTGATCCATTGTCTCTCAACTCTCTCTCTTTATTTGTGCAAAGCATCATTCATATCATATCATCATACTTGCTTGTGTTGCCTTGCATTATTTCATATTGCTATTCATCCTTATATGCTTGGCTTGATTGTGTGTGTGCCTCAATTATACTTAACCACAAGAGTTTCACATAGTACCTCAACCCATTCAAGGGGAATCAAAAGGAGTTAGTCCAGAGCCCTTGTAGGCTGTCTAAAAATCACTACAAGATAAGTCATTGAAAAGCAGAATTTTTGCCCGCGTCTCAGCCGCTCCAAGGCGCGAGGGTCGAAACCCGCGTCTCAGTCTCCCCAAGGCGCGAGGGTCGAAACCCGCGTCTCAGCCGCTCCAGGGCGCAAGGGTCGAAACCCGCGTCTCAGCCGCACCAGGGCGCGAGGGTCGAAACCCGCGTCTCAGCCGCACCAAGGCGCGAGGGTCGAAACCCGCGTCTCAGCCGCTCCAAGGCGCGAGGGTCGAAACCCGCGTCTCAGCAGCTCCAAGGCGCGTGGTTGACACCCGCGTCTCAGTTGTAACCGTCCCGGTTTCGGGGCCAATCACGGCCCACATAACGGGGAAGGTTAGCCCCCATTATGGAGTGTTTTTAGGAGGCACGTACGCCCCTGAAACCCCTATAAATAGCCCCGTTGCTATGAAGAAAAAGGGGGGATACATCTTTCTTAGTCAGAAAATTCCTGAGAGAGAAGAGAGAGAGTTAAACTCTTCAGAGAACTTGTTGTGTTCAAGTTGTTCTTTGCCTACCTTCTCTTTGAGAGTTTTGGTAGACAAGAGCTGAATTACTCCATCTACCATCCGAAGAGGAGATCCCTGGAAGGTCACGACGGTCACCCGGTCAACGGAGAACAAGATTCACTCTCCACCGCCACTTGAAGAACCCAGCCTTAAACAAAGGGAGGATTCAAGACTCAATATCCTCCCTCCCTTGTAATCGGAAGACTGGTCTGTTGTAATCTTCTATCCAATCAAAGAAATTTTACAATTTGATCCCTCTTTTCCGACGCATACAAGAGATGGCGACTCCGCTGGGGACTACATTTGTCACTGACGAACAAATCGTGGCGCAAGGTGATGTCCTCCATAAGGGGAAGATGGTCGAATCGCTCGTTGTCGAGTTCGACCAAGAAAAGTATGAAGAGTTTCTCTCTTCCGGCTCCAAGAGCCCAAGGACCCGCGCCTGTCGCAGGGTCTCGACTGGGAATGGCCCCGAAGTCCGATCTGAGACTCTCTCGGGCGCTGCTGCTACAAAGGGTGTGGCAGCCAATTGTGCGAAGCAGGATACACGCGCCAGCGTCTCTCAGGAGGCCGCGTGGTCCCAGGCACAACTGCCGTTGCGACCAACCGCGCCATGCGGAACACACGCGTCAGCGTCTCTCAGGAGACCCGCGTGGTCAAAATCCCTGGTGTCCAGCCAGTCCACCCTCTCCCTCAGCACCAAGTCGTCGTTGGCTTTTCTCCACCACCACGACGCAATCGAAACGCTGAGCGTCAACAGAGGAGGCGTGCGCGTCAACTGCAAGTTGAAACTTCTGATTGTCCAACTGAGGCAGGACGCAAAGTTCAATCCGGCGCCTTGGTCGCGCCATGTCCAGCACGCGAAGTCCGCGTTTGGCGGCCCAAACGCGAGACTCCCCAAATTAGGTCCTCTGAAGTCCAATTCACCAAACGCCGAGGCGAAGCCTGCGCGCCTCGTCAAGTGCAAGAGGCACGAGCCCTTAGGCGTGGGGCCCAGCAGCCCACTCACTCTCAAGCGTCTTTGCCCCGACGTACCAAGCAGCAACGCGACAGTCGCGTCTCATCTCAACAGAGACGCCAGACACGCGTCGTACAGCTGCGGCGCGAGAACCACGCCTCTGAATTCCGTGTCCATGCTGTACAGCACAAAGATGCCTCGTGCCCTCGAAGTTGCGAGGCTAATCTCTTCGATCCTCTTTCCATGGATCTAAGAGATTACTTGACGAAGAAAAGAAGTGCTAATCAAATCACTTCACCATGTTGCTGCCAACGGCTCATCTCTATGCTCTCCGAGTGCCGTTGTAATTCAAGCGTGAACCAGCAGTCTTTAGTTAGACAGCTGACCCTGATTCCCCCCTCAGCCAAAAGAAGACGCTCTCACAGGCGGAGGACATTCTCTGACACTGAGTATCCAGAGCTCACTGCTAACATGGCAAGCAGGAGCAGGGGAAAACAGCCTGTAGTCAGCTCTGACGAGTCTGACTCTGAACCGGAAGGAGTGTACCGACACACTCGCACCCGGACCGGGGCCATTCCCCCGCTCGACTATAATGCCCTGGCACGGGGCGTCAAAATGAATGACTCTCATTCTGCTGTAGCAGAATCGCAGGCCTCGAATTCTTCCATCGAGAAGGAGGCATTCACCTACATGACGAGCACTCCTGAAGAGACAGCCCGGCGCCTGGAGCTGCAAGCCCAGGTCCAGAAGGAACAACTTGAGATGATTCGTGCTCAGCAAGAATCCATCGACTCTCTCAAGCAAATGCTCGCACAGCTGCTCGAAGACAGGAAGAAATCTCCCCCTAAAAAGTCTAAGGACAAACGAAAAGAGGGAGAAAACTCATCTTCCGAACACTTCGAGAAGAAAGAGCAACCCATCTCTGGTTCGTCTAAATCCTCGTCGCAGGAAAAAGACGATCAAGACCAGGGAAAGGTTCATTCTAAAAGAATGAATCAGTTGGAGCAGCGCCTTGAAGCCCTTACCAATCAGAAAGGTCTCCAAGAAGCAGGGGTGGTCCGCCCATATCCAGCTGAGTGGGACCTGGTTCCATATCCGCCCAAGTTCAAGGCTCCAACCCTCCAAGCATTTGACGGGAAGGGTTCACCAAACCAACACATCTACTATTTCAAGTCCCAAACTGGGAATGTGGTAGATAACGACGCCATCCTGGCGCGTTTATTCATCGGCACCCTAAAAGGGCTGGCCTTTGAATGGTTCATGAAGCTTCCAGAAGGCTCCATTAAGAATTGGGGCGACTTGGAGAAGCTCTTCTTAACTCGCTTCTTTGAAGATGACTCGGAGGTCAACATGCCTGCCCTTTTAGCCACCAAGCAGCGAAAGGGAGAGTCCGTTAAGTCTTTCGTAGAAAGATTTCAGAACGTGGCACTCCGATGCCCAAGTGGTATGACCCAGGCCACCCTGGTGGAAACATGCCGCCACAACCTCCAAACCTCACTCCTTGCTCAAATAGGAGTTGTTGAAAGCCGCACCTGGAAGCAACTGATCCAGCAGGGTGAACAGGCTGAGGAGATTGTCGCCCGCGTCAGAGCGGAAGAAGGTAAGCCCAGGCCTGAGAGGTCGACAAGGCGTGCGTCGGACACATCCCTCCAAGCCAAAAGGAAGGATAACTTGGCAGCAGAAACCAAATCCCCTGCTAAGCCTAAACCGGTCAAAGGAAGTGGCTCTTCAAGCCAACCACGGGCCAACAAGCAGTATTCCTTCAAGGATGAACATGTCGACTCGCTCTTCAAATTACTCAACAAGAGCAATCGACTGAAGCTTCCTGAAGCTAGGCGCCCCGTGGAAGTCGGTAAAACCGACAATCCCAGCTACTACATGTACCACAGGATGTTCGGACACCCAACCAAGAGCTGTTATGTCTTCAAGGACATCCTTCAAGCCCTGATTGACGCGGAGGTATTGAAACTCCGACCAGAGCAGAAGAAGGTGACGGCTAATATGACGTCAGTTCTCCAGTTTGGGAGACAACCCCAACCACCCTCTGGAGTAGTCCCTATCCTAAGAGGAGAGCTGAGAATGGTCAGCACAGACTCGTACCAGCAGCAAGAAAAGGGCTTGGTACCTGTTCCCACACCTCGGGGAGAAGTCATGTGGGTTCATCCCGACCTTATTGATGGCCAGCAATGGACTACTGTAACCAGCAGGAAATCCAAAAGCAAAGCAAAGGCTTCATCCTGCAACGTAGTGTGTGCCTCTTCTCGAGAAGCGGAAACTGATATTCCCCCGCTGACCGACTCAGAAGAGGAGACAATAGTTCTGGCCGCAGAACCCAGTCAGCTGGTAGCAGAAACCCGTTCGGGTCAGCCATATTCGAAAAAGTATGGCGAAACAGCGGTAACTCCTCCAAGACCCGCCGCAGAGCCAGCCAAGCCCTCTACGAAGCAACCCGGGGAGAAACAAAAAAAACTTCGGTTTTCTCGAGTTCTTTCGAAGGACGTAGCGGAAGGATCCACAGCACCTTACCGCTTTGATGTCCTGGCTCAGTTAGCCAATATCCCAGCGCAGATTACTCTTTATGAGCTTCTTAGACTATCAAAGTCGACCAGAGAAGCTCTACAAGAAGCTCTGGCTAATGCTGAGGTCTTCATGACCCAGCTACCGAAGGAGGGAGATGTAGAGGATTGCCTCCACGCCTCCCAAAATATTCCCTGGATTACCTTCACGGCAGAAGACATGCAAGTCAAAGGGAAGCATGATCGACCCCTTTACTTCGCAGGGTATATTGGATCATCTGAGGTGAATCGCATCCAGGTAGATCCCGGGTCTGCGTTGAGCATCATGCCTCGCAGAGTCATGCAGCATCTCGGGGTTCCCACTCACCGTTTGAGCCCTACCCAGACGACCATTTATGGGTTCAATGCCAATAGTACCCGTCCGATGGGGAAGGTCAAGCTCAAATGCCAGATTGGGGACCTAAGGTCAGAGGTGACATGCTATGTCATAGATGCTGACACCTCCTACAATCTACTGCTGGGAAGACCCTGGATTCATCGCAATTCTATCGTTCCCTCTACTCTCCACCAAGTCATGAAATACATTGACGGGAATGGAAAGGTGCGAACGCTGATTGCCAAAAGGCATCCGTTCAAGGGAGTGGAGAATTATTTCACAGATTCCCTCCTGTATCAGGAATCTGTGGAAATAGATGAAGTCCCGCAACCAGAGGAACCAGACTCTGGCAATGAAGCCGACACCGAGCTGGAGGAAGATGAGTGTGCATGGGAGCTAGATCCACCTGTGACGGGCATTAATAAGCCCGATGTTGATAATACCTCTGCCGATGATGTAGGCGGTTGGTACATTAATGAAGAATTAGATTTAGCGTATTTTTCTGTGTTTGCTTCTGATTCAGTGCCGTCAGACACTAGTACAGACGTGGATGACGATCTCTGGTCGGCAATGGGTGCTTTGACATCGTTGCATGTACCAGCGAAATCGTCCTTTAAAACATGTCGAAATGTCAGCGATGCGCAAATCAATATTCATGGTTCCAGCGAGAAGGAAGGGCCAAAGACCAATTCTCTTCGGACGAATTGAATCTGAACCAATGAATCATGAAGAATCAGAAAACGAGCAGGAACCCCCTCAATTCGGTCATTATGAGCCAAAGGCACTCAGAATGATGAAAAACATGGGGTATGACCTAACCAGCAGACTCGGGTTAAACTTCGGCAAAGGAAGGAGAACGCTACTTCGATCCTTTGTGCCAAAAGGAAAGGCACCCGATTATTATCATCAGACTCGCAGGGGGTTGGGCTATGTATCAACTTCGGCTCCATCAGCCTCTGATTCTCAAGAGTCGTCAGGTCACGATTACTCTTCAGGCACGTCATCATGGGAGTCAGATGCTAGTGTCGGCAACATCTTAGGGGGACTTTCAGTGAACATGGTTTCAACAAGCCACCTGGAAGACGAAGATGAAGAAATGATCCAATCCGATACAGATCCTTGGATCAAACATTTAAATACTCTTTGGGATACCCGCTTTGAGCAGCGCGAGCCACCCACAGAAGACAAGATTGTTCAGATCAATCTGGGGGATGAGGCTAATCCTAAGCCCATCTTCATAAGCGACGGCCTGTCACCGTCGGAGAAAAAGGATCTAATATCTCTTGTTCAAGAGTATAAAGATGTCTTCGATTGGAATTACGAAGACATGCCTGGGCTTGATCCTCAAGTGGCTATGCACTGCCTCAACATCAATCCGGACATAAAGCCTGTCAAACAACAGCAGCGACGGTTCCGTCCAGAGATAATAGAGGCGATTCAATCAGAAGTCAGAAAGCTTATAGATTCTGGCTTCATCAAGGAAGAGCAACATCCCGATTGGGTAGCCAACATCGTCCCCATTGCTAAGAAAAACAGAAAGATCCGGATCTGCATCGATTTTCGTGATCTGAACGAGACCTGTCTCAAAGACGAATTTTCACTGCCAATCATAGATGTTATGATTGACAATACTTGTGGATTCGAAAGAATGTCCTTCATGGACGGGTTCTCAGGATACAATCAAATCAAAATGTATCCTGACGACGAAAAGCATACCTCTTTCAGGACACCACTGGGGGTATACTGCTATACCGTCATGCCCTTCGGACTGAAGAATGCGGGGGCAACATATCAAAGGGCTATGAACGCTATTTTCCACCGGCAAATACGCAGAACGGTGGAATGTTATGTTGACGATATTGCGGTAAAAAGTCGCGCTAAAAGTGATCACATAGCTGATCTAAAAGTTGTCTTCGACATCATGCGGGTCCATCAGTTGAAGATGAACCCTACCAAATCCTTCTTGGGGGTGGCCAGCGGCAAGTTCCTAGGGTTTGTAGTGACTTCCACAGGAATTCATTTAGATCCGGAAAAGATTCGCGCTATCCAGGAGATGCAACCTCCGAGAAATCTCAAGGAACTCAGGGGATTGCAAGGACGATTGGCGTACATCCGCAGGTTTATCTCAAACCTCTCCGGAAGATGCCAACCCTTCGCTAAGCTAATGAAGAAGGGTGTTTCGTTCATTTGGGATGACGCTTGCCAACAAGCATTCGAGGAAATCAAGCACTACCTCACCCAACCACCAGTCCTTGCAGCCCCGATATCCGAAAAACCTTTCCTGGTATACTTTCGAGCAATGGATCATTCTTTGGGAGCTTTACTAGCCCAGAATGATGATCAAGGAAGAGAAAAAGTGATCTACTATCTGAGTAGAACAATGATTGGAGCCGAACATCGGTATAATCCAATCGAGAAGGAGTGTTTGGCATTAGTGTTTGGCATTAGTGTTCGTCATTCAGAAAATGCGACACTATCTGGTAGGCCAAACCATAAACGTCATATCAAAAGTCAACCCCCTGAGGTTACTTATGACTAAGCCTTCATCATTGAACGGCCGGCTGGCAAAATGGGCCATATTGCTATCCCAGTATGAGATGCACTTTTTACCACAAAAGGCCATTAAAGGACAAGCGGTGGCGGATCCTGGCTGAGCATCCGGATCCGAGGGCAACCAAATTTTACGACGATCTCCCAGATGAGGTCGCTCAAGCCTGCCAGACCCAGACATCCTTTGAAAGGCAGGTATGGCAACTTTTCTTTGATGGTGCATCAAGAACAAGCCCAAAAGGACACCTAATAGCAGGAGTAGGAGTAGTACTCGTCTCCCCACAGAACTACGTGATTCCTCGGGCTGTCTCATTAACTGAGCCGTGTTCCAACAATGTGGCGGAGTACAATGCTCTTTTATTGGGATGCAACTCGCCGATGAGATTGGCGTTAAAAATCTCGAGGCATACGGCGACTCCAAACTCATCGTTAGCCAGGTTCGCGGGGAATACGAAGTCAGACATGAAGACCTAGTACCCTACTACAACGCAACTATCCACATGGCCGAGAGGTTCACGAACTTCTACATCGATCATGTACTGCGCAGGCAAAATGCGCATGCAGATGCACTCGCATCCCTCGCGGCCTCCTTAGCTCTTCCAGCTGGAGCAATGGAGAAGATATTCGTCTACAGCCACGATCTGTATTGCCCGAGAATTACTCTTGAGGATTACCAGGAACCAACAAGAGATTCTCAAAGTAAAGAAGCGCTGGAATTGTCAACCGGTCCAGAGCCTAGAGACTGGCGATTCCCCTACATTGATTATGTCCTGTATGGCATCCTGCCTGAGGACACCAAGGAAGCGGCTGCCATTCGAAGGAAAGCCCCTAAATTCTACTATAATGCGATTACACGAACACTGTATCGTCGATCGCATGACGGGATCTTGCTTCGCTGCCTTTCACAAAATGAGGCACAGGAGGTATTGAAAGAAGCCCATGACGGCATGTGTGGAGCCCATCAACCTGGTCCAAAACTTGCATACCGACTCCAAAGGTTGGGATATTATTGGCCCAAGATGATTGTCGACGCCATCACCTATGCCAAAAGATGTCACGCCTGCCAAGTACATGGCGTTTTCATCCATCAAGCACCAGGCTACCTTCACTCCACGGCTTCTACTTGGCCATTTGAAATGTAAGGGATGGATGTGGTTGGCCCTATCAGCCCACCGTCATCAAATGGACATCGGTTTATTTTGGCAATAACCGATTACTTCTCCAAATGGGCTGAGGCCGTTCCTTTGAAGGAGGTGAAGTCATCTGATGTGATCAAGTTCGTGAAACATCACGTCATTTATCGTTTTGGGGTACCTCGGCGAATTATCCACGACAACGGACCCCAGTTCATCAGCCAGGCTTTCCAGAGATTCTGCGCCAAGTTCAGAATCCAAAGTGTGTCCTCAACGACATACTACCCCGCCGCTAATGGCCTCGCAGAAGCTTTCAACAAAACCATTGGCAAGCTTCTCAAGAAATTCGTCTCGAAAAGTCAACGTGATTGGGACGACAAGCTGGGTGAATGTTTATGGGCTTACCGCACAACTGTGCGAACCCCGACTAAAGCTATGCCATTTTCTTTGGTATATGAGTGTGAAGCCGTGCTTCCACTGGAAATCCAAATTCCATCTCTCCGCGTCGCCTTGACAGCAGAGATGACAACAGAGGAGAAGCACCGACAGCGACTCCAGGAATTGGAGGCCTTGAATGACAAACGTCTGCAGGCCCAACAACAAATCGAGCTTTACCAAGCTCGAATTACCAGAGCCTTCAACAAGAAAGTCAAAATACGAACTTTCAAGAAAGGCGACCTTGTCTTAGCCGTCAGAAGACCCATGGTGATGATGCACAAGACAAAAGGAAAATTCCAACCCAAATGGGAAGGACCATTTGTAGTAGAGTCAGTCTACTCAAATGGATCGTATTGCCTCATAACTTCAAATGGCGATACACTCATGATGCCAATCAATGGCAGATTCTTGAAGAAGTACTATCCTTAATAGTACTCCTCCTCCGATCAAGTTCAAAATTACACCTCTGATCAGAACAAGAAGAGCTTCTTCATTAATATCCGACGCCTCCGACGGCTAAGGATAGAGGAAAATGTTGGCCTTTAAGCCCAACATAAGTCTTCGACAACTCATCATGCTGAGGGGAAAAGCATGGCTAGCCCAACTCAAACGGTAATTGGTAAAGGCGTATCAAACCCGTTGACAGCTGAGGATTTGCTAAAAATCCTAAGGGACATGTTCCCCTTTGATCCGACGCCTCCAACAGCCAAGGATAGAGAAAAATGTTGGCCTTTAAGCCCAACATAAGTCTTCGACAACTCATCATGCTGAGGGAAATAGCATGGCTAGCCCAACTCAAACGGTAGTTGGTAAAGGCACCTCAAATCCGTTGATAGCTGAGGGTTTGCTAAAAATCCTAAGTGGACTCGACTACACTCTCCCCTCCAAAATCCCCTTACAAATTCTCATCCATAGAATGGTAGGTCTACAAAATACAGTCGTTGCCAAGTTAACACTATACCTCTGGTACTTCAAACTCCACTTGTCAATTCTCATCATAGAATGGCAAGCCTTCGAAATTGCTCATATCGCAAATCCAAATTTGTCAAGTTAACACTATACCTCTGACATTTTTAAACTCCACTTGTCAATTCTCATCAATGGAATGACAGGTCCTCAAACTGCTCATATCGCAAATCCAAATTTGTCAAGTTATCACTATACCTCTGACATTTTTAAACTCCACTTGTCAATTCTCATCAATGGAATGACAGGTCCTCAAACTGCTCATATCGCAGACCAATTTCTGTCAAGTTAATACCACACCTCTGACAAATTACTGTTAAGTTAACACTATACTTCTAAACAGTACATCGAGTTTCTGTCAAGTTAATATTACACCTCTGACAGTCACCTTCCTTCAGACTTCCATATCGAAGCTGAAATGAACGATGCTAAGTTTAACACTACACCTCTAGCATCCAGGTCATCGCCAAGTTCAACAATACTCTTATGGCCATGACTTTTCCTCGGACTTCCTTGTCAAAGTCGAGATGACTAATGCCAAGTTCAAAATTACACCTCTAGTATTACCCTCATTGTCAAGTTAAACATTACACCTATGACAATGACACTTTCAATTTTCCCAAATGAAAGCTGAAATGCTTCTGAGTCAAGTTAATATCACACCTCTGATTCAGATTCTTGTCAAGTTAACATCACACTTCTTACAAGACAACTTTCAACCCGTTAAGTTAATATCACACCTCTAATGGTAAAAACTTTCATAGATCCCCGCGAATCTAGCCTCACTTGTTATTCTCCTCAACATAACAACAAGTCTACCAAGAAAAACATTGTTAGGTTAACATTATACCATTAGCAATGTTTTCATTAACTCCCCAGCTGATCTTAATCAAGTTAATCCTAGACCTCTGATAAAAGTTCATCTTCCCTGGGGGTACCAATTCAACCTGTCACTTTCTTTTTATAAAGTGGCAGGCCCACCAAAATTATCTTATCTCTATCAAGTTAATATCACACCTCTGACAGCATTGTGGGGTTCCTCAGATAGGATCTTTTCTCCACAAAATCTGACTTGTTAAAATTTTCATCAAGCCAAAGATTCTTTGCTTCTCTGCGTCTGACTAGAAAGAAAGAATAAAAAAGTTCAAGACAATAGACGAGGCAAAAGAAAAGTGTCACTTTTATTTATATCCAGGCATATGAAAGTGATACAAAACGCTCTCTTATACAATGAGATTGAGTGTTACAGATAAAGGAGTACAAAGAAGTCTCTCTCTCAAAGGTTGCACTCACTCCTTAAAGCTGCATTTGATTCCAAGTACAAGATGTTTGGAAGGGCGCCAGAATAAGATTACTGTGGCGACGATCGGAGCTGATTGCACTACGATGCATGACGTAAACATCGAAAGAGCCCTCGACGATTAAGAGCAATGGTGTTCTTGAGGTCTGATGGCAGCAGAATCCTCCGATCCTGCCGGACCATCCGAAGTGGGGGTGTGATCCTTCGTTGATGAACATCTCTTCCGCCAGAAGGTCGTCCAGCGAGCACGGAGTTTCCTCGATGTCACTTCTGGGGTAAGAGAGGAGATTTTAAGACCTCACAGGGGATGCTACCCACCACTATATCCACCGCTACCCCCGCCGCCATCCTCACTCTGACCATGCCATGCCAAGAAGCATGACTGGTGCGTCGAATTCAAAGAGATCTTGGCGAGGGTCCGGTCCCCATCTCCTGAAGACAGGAGTCATGACTTCTTCTCCTGTGGTCGACCATCGACCAAGTTCGCTGGCCGATATATTCTCCCAAGGGCCCAGCGAATATGAAAAAGGATGATCAAGCCTACCTGCAAGAAGCAACAAAATTAGAAAATCTGAAGCTTAGTATACTCCAACAGAAAAACTAAGTGACGACACAGCTATTGCTGAGGACTTCAGACGCAGGAATGACCCGTGCAGCGAACATCTGCGGCGGCAGAAACAGACGCGGTCAAAATTGTGATATACACAGAATTCAGACGCAGTCTCATTTGACATCCGCGCTTAAAGGACGAGACGTGAAGAGAATCAGACGCGAGAATTGCCATCTCCCTGTGGATGAACAGGGGTTGCAAGACTCAGGCCTGAGACCTCCAGTCTGAATTGAGATTCTCCTAAGTTGACAGCCTCAAGACGCGAGCTCCATATGCAGAGCCTGCGGCCAGGTGTCTAAATCTGCTATACTGGTGTCCAGAGAAGTTTAAGTCGATGGCGCAAATTCCAGAAAAGGAATGCACCAACTAAGACTTTATCCAGATGATAATATCTCTTTAAGAGATATCAAAATTCAAACCTGGCCGGGTTAAAAATGTCATGGCAAACCAAGAAGGCGTACCCGCAGAGGCCTCCACTAAGAGTTGAACTCTCTGCATCGAAGCGCGGACATAAAAGGTGCTTAAGGAGACGCTTTCTGTTATTAAAATCACTTGACAGTAGTAATCTTCTGAAGAGACAAAACATAAGCATGAAAGCTCTGGGTCATCTTCATCCATGGAGGCAAGCCCCTGGTAAAGTCCTTGAAGGGAGAAGATGGAGCCCCTCAGTGCACTCGCTGTCAAAAGAAAACAGTCCAAGTATGGGACTGCTAAAGGAAGGGAGTAAGCCCTATTTATAGGCAGCCCATGATAACCATAATTAATGGTTCATCAATTAGAACCGTCGACCTTAATGACCGCACGACTGTCAAAGCCCAATGGAAGGCTGACGCGTGGAGCGTCGCTTCGGGAAACATCGAAGACGCTGGTCTTCAACCGCCAGCGCCGGTTTGGCATTAAAAGGCATTAACGCCTAAGCCCAATGAAGAACCGACGTGTGGACAACCGCTTCGGGAAACAACAGGACGATGCAGGTTCCCAATCATCAACGAAGACTTGACGTTTGAAAATCTCATAGGATCTTTATGTCAGGCTGCACTTAACGCCTGGGAAGTTGCACCAAACGCAGATGTGAGAGCTGCGTCCAGAGGCTCGCGCCTCTTTTTCAAAAAGTGGCGTTCTCCTTCATTCCAAGTTAGAAGACCTTTCGCGTCTCTTGGATGACTCAAAGTTGCTCCGCGTCTCTCGGACAACTCAAGGTTGCGTCTATCAACAAAAGGGACTCATTCTGGGGGTCTCAGTGGGAAAGCACATAAAGCTGCGTCCCGAAGCTTACATCTTCAGCAGAGAAGGCCAATCACCTTCACAAGTGCCTTGGAGCTGCGTCTACATAAATGATGATGGTGTCTTGCACCGAGTCTCAGCGTCGTGTTCCTGACTGCATCAATTTTAAGGGGCGTAAGACCACATTCTTAAGGTATCCTGAACTCTGCGTCTGGATAAAGTTAAGGATTGCGGCCAGTTAATCACACTCAAAGCGACGTCCTTCGCGTCCGCTTGAACTGCGTTCTCACTGGCAGGTCAGAATCGCATGCCGCAGAGCCGCGTCTCTTTTTATGAATCGACTGCGTTCTATCAAAGAACTTAGTTTTACCTAAGTTCAGTATTCACAGTCAGTAAGGAAGCCCAACCAAAAAACTATGATTGAGAGGTTGGATTCATCTACAGCGAGGCAATGAAGGTGGAACAAAAATTCTTAACAACTTTTATTATTCAAAAAATGATAAAAGTTGATACAAACACTCTTGGTAAATAGAGTGCCCTTTCCTTTACAAAAAAAAAAGGCTAAAAGTCCTGGTTCGCCAAAGAACGGATTTGTTCTCTAAGGCGATGTATCTTATGTTGACGCGCCTTCTCAGCTTCTATGAGGGCCTGGGCCCGTAGCTCCTCCTCGGATAAAAATCTCTTCGCAGTCAGCTGCACCCGTAGGGATTCCAGCTCGGAGGAATTAACAGAGAGATTTTCCTCAACTTGCGCCTTGGCAGCTTCTAATTCCGCTAGCCTCTTTTCAGAATTGGCCAACTTCTGTTCATTTATAGCAATCAAGGCCTCAGCTCTGGCTATGGTAGCTCGAGCGTCGAGGATAACCTGCTTCGCAGCCTGTGTGACCATCTCGGACTCCTTTGACTCGCCAGTTAGCTTTCGATGGTCAGCCTGGAAACATTAGAGAAGACGGGTCCTTTCAGCTATCCTTTCTTCCATCTCTCTTCGCTCTTGCTCTTGAGCAGCAAGGAGCCTGGTCAGAGTTTCCTGGGCCTCGTGAAATGAGCCGGCATTCTCCAGGGATCGAAGCTCTCTCAAGTTATGTCCCAACTGCTCCACAGCAGCAGACATGCCTTGGCTGGTGAAGGGCCTCCGGCTAAATTGATGTTCTCAACCAGATTTCCGAGAAACATCCGGGCGAATTCGAAGGAGCTATTCCCAGATAGGATGAGATCAATACATGATCGCATGGAGGCAAAGAACAGCTGCACCACTTGGCGCGCCAGCTCCCCCATGGTATCACCGCCTGGGAAGAATTCCGCTGAAGTGCTCCCCGATCCCCTTTCCATCACGGGGCGAGGGACGTAAACCGATTCTTCCGGTACAGGAATCGGGCTAACGACAGGTGCGGCAAAAGCAAGGGTAACCCCCGGCGCTTCTAGGGCTACTGCATCTATAGAAACCTCCACGGCGAATGAAGTAACAGCAAGCCCTACCTCTTCAGGATCCTTAGCCGAGGTTTGAGCTGTGCGGCCTTCCGGGTGAACACTGACCGCCAAATCTTCTACCTGAGCTTCCTCGGTACTCTCTGTAAATTACCAGAATATCAGCTACGACAGTAAAAGAAAAATCTTCAAAATATCAATATTTCCTTACCTGGTTGAGGGCCCAAAGATGACGAGTTCTTGGGTGAATCTTGCAGGGTGGAGGTCTCCCTGACTTCGATGGTGGCCCTCTCTTGAGGCATCCCAGTAATAGGAGCCTCAACTCTCTCCTGCTGGGCCAGCTCCTGTATCATCTCCTCAATCTGGGAGGAAGTGGCGGCCTCGCTAACCACGACCAACCCTGCGCTATGAAGCCAAATGAAAAAGAAAATGTCAAAATCCTTTTCCTAGTTAAAAGGATAAGTCAGGCGAAAAGAGTACCTTCAGCGGCTTTAGCAGGAATGACTACCGCTGGTGGTGACGCTGTCACCGGCTCACACCCATATATTTCCTCCTCCGAGATATGTGAGAATTTACTCGGATCAGGAGGAGCGGGTTCATCGCCAAAGTCGACCTCATCGCCTGAATCATACCCTTCTTCTTCAGATGAAGAAGACGATAGTGCAACGCGAGAAGCCTCGGCAACCGGGGCCTTGCCACCAAATACCCCAGTGGTAGGGCTGGGGTCAACTACCCAAGGACTGGGGATTAGTACAGTAGGGGACCCAAGCTGTTGTGCCTCATCCCTCCTCTCATGAGCTGAGGAAGACCCAGGCTGAGTTGAGACCCCTGGAATCTCAACATCACCTCCGCTCATTATGTCGACTTCAAGCTGCTCAGCCTCGTCAGCGGCAGTGGGTTTGTCAGCAAACTCCCCTTCCTCTAAAATCCTGGGGCCCCTGCTGCGCAACCCACGGGTACGGACTAAGGAGGCGTCATCCACATCTTCCGTTTCTTCCCTCTGTTCCTCAACACCAGAAGAGATGTCTTCGGACGGAGAAGCTGCGGCCGCCAAGTCTCTCCGGACCTTCTTGGGGGTAGGCTCAATAGTGGAGGTAGAGCCTTGAGGACGCTTACGCGCCACTTGTCGACCCTTTGCCGCTCGCGGCTCCTCCCTTGATACCCTTCTGGTCTCCTTCAGAGCCTTCCGATACTCCTCAACGCCTCGTGAGCGTTTGTTGGACCCCAACTTTGCTTCGTAAGATGCATTGATGCTCTCGATGCATGAGTACTCCGGAGCAAAGTCAGGCGTTTGGTTGGCCTGAAAGTACCAGATACAGAAGCAAAGGCTTGTACAGCCTTTCGGTTCCTTGGGGGGCAGACGAAAAAGCGTTTCCGTCCCTCCGGCCACACTGTAATACCAAGCCGATCACCTTCAAACAAGTTCCCACTGAAGGCGAGTCGAGCATTGGGGTTACCGACATACAATTGATCATAGCCGAACTGTCGGGCGAAGCGATTCGCATGTACGGCTCGATCGTGCACGAATTCCCTTGTCGGAAAAGCACATACCCAGGCCGAATATTGACCAACTACCAGAAGGCTCCCGATGACAACCTTGTGAAGTTATCTGGGCCCACGAAGTCAGCAAGTTTATCCCTGAAAGATGCACCAGCAATCTCGGGGAAGCAGCGATTGAGCTGGTAGTTCGAAGCAGCCAGAATGCACTTCCGAATGAAATATATATAAGTATTACACCAGCTTGAACCCTCCAGCCGCTGTACGAAAGGGGTAAACCCCTCACTCCAAGACACCGGCGTCATCAGGGAGGGATAGTGCATAACGTACCAAGCCATTAGGTACGTGTAGGGAAGTTCAACCCGAGGGTTGGGACGTTTTACCGTCGGCCTCCCCTCTGAGTCAACAATCGGCTCACCCTGGGAGTCGACAACCTTCTCTACCCTGCACAGACTCTGGGTTAAGGCCCGCAACCCGCTTTGAATACCGGCCGCCATGGCCGGGAGGAGGGCTATGGGCCTACCATAAGCCAGGAGCATCGCTGGGTACACTACGTCGGCAACAATCACTTCATGTGGCAGTGTCGGCACCACACAGCGCTTCAACCACAATATTAAGAAGCCCGCCAGCAGTGCTCGATTGGAGATAGGGGTCCGGACCTGATGATGGAAACTTTCGAAAACCGTGTCAGGTTCGAAAGTATCCTCATTCGACTCCGTGGTGTAGGAGTCTACGGAAGCCTGAATCCTATCGGCAATCTCCTCGTTGGAGCTGGGAGCCAGTCGGGTCACTGGATGGTCTTTCTGATTGACGCCCTTAAACAAGTAGCTTGTCCAAGACAGCTGCTTGACTCCCCTCGCCCTCCAAGAGGTTATCTGGCCGCAAATGTGGAAGTGACATAACACCTCCCAATAAGTCTCGTACACCCGAGGAGACTCTTTCTTCATAAGGTGAAGCTCCTCAGTGGTCGGGACGTATTCCTCATAGGGAGAGTCCCCCATTACCAGCCCCGAGACTTCGTACAACTCGTGCAGGGCAAGACCCATCTCTTCGACCGGAGTGAAGAATGTCCCCGTCAGAGGATTGTAACGCTCCAGGATCCCAAAGAAGTTTTGAGAACTTGGTGGAATACCGTACTGCACGGCCCTGACCGCCTGGTACAATTCCACATGCTCCAACAAGCCTCCAAGATCGGCAAGGACGAAGCTCACCATCTTACCCCACCAATACTTCTCAGTGGAATGGATCCACCCGGGCGCACGGAAGTCGACTGGAAAATCACCCCCTACTTTTATGAATGCGTTGAGAAAGGTGGTGCCGAGTTTAGGAGTTTCTCCTACCGGGTGATCGGTCCTCAATAGCCCGGGAAACAGGCCGAGAGCCTCCTTATCATGGCCAGCATGATATACCTTCTTGGAGCCTAGGTTGCCGAGAGTAATCTCAGGGACAAGTCGGGAAAGCTCCCATGTCAGTTTTCGAGGGACGGACATGTGCTGGAGATAAGATAGTGGGTACATCCTCTCCATGTTTGAAAGAAAGAACCTTCTATCCCCTATCTGACGGAGCCATTTATAATCTCCGTCATGCAGAGAATAGCCGCCCTCGCTAATATGGTCTCCAAAGAAGAAAGCAGGCTTCTCCATCGGAGCACGAGCATCCGTTGTGAATGCCGTGTCAGTCATAAGCTCCCGAAAGGTTGCCGCGTCAACGTTGGAGAGCCTCTCCTTTCGCTCCTTCGACTTGTCGGCAGTCACAGGAGCAGTCCTTTGCAGCACAAAGGTTAAATCACGGTCAGCACCACCTATGTGCCCGAAGTGGCGCCTCTTGGAGAGTGGGCTGGAAGAGTGTTGCACTACATAAGAAAATGACACTTGATCAGAAGTCTAAACGAAAATGATTAAGTGTCTATAATTCAGACGCAGAAGAGATACTGGACGCAGAAATTGTCAAAATCCGCGTCCAGCCTGAGAATCCGCGTCCAGACATGAGGACCCGCGTCTAGACCTGAGGACCATAAGGCCAGCAGGGAGTCTGCGTCTTCGAAATCTAAGACTTACGAAAAATATCTAAGTACTTGGACTCGGTGCAAGATTCACAAAAAACTAGCCTCTGATACCACAGAACGCAAGAATCAAGTCCGCGTCCGGATCTTTCTCAATTAGAACCATTCTAAGTGATGACTCCGAAGCGCAAGGCTTACTGGCGCCCTATGTTCAACAAACAAGTACATCCTCAAGCGGATAAAAGCGATAGGGTCATCAAACCCGCGCCTTGTTTGTTAACTCAAAGACCGCGTCTGGGAACCAAGCACGGTTTCGAATCCACGTTGACGGTTCTCTTTCAAAGAAGGGATTTTTAGGGTTATAAGAACTCCATAAACCCCTCTAATGGCGAAGATCAAGCCTGATGGTGTTATACCTGAGATAGGGGCTTCCTGCATGGAGGAACCGCCCCTTTGAGCCTCAGTGACGACCGCCTTCGATGATGAAGCAGTTCGCTTGGCCTTGGGTGCGATTGCGAAGCAAGAATCTAATGCTAGACGGAAGAGAAGAAAGCAAAGAGAACCTTTTTCTCAAAACCCTAGCCGATGCACCCGAAGATGAAAGAGAGACTAATGAGGACTCTCTCGATGACTGTTGCCATTTATAGGCCCAGTGATTCGCAAAGATATGCGGCACTTGGCTCGATTGACTCGGCATCAAATCATTTCTTGACGCGTGGACAGCGCATTTAATACAGCGCGAAGTCCGCACGCCAAAAAGCAGATGTCCCTTCGGCTCCACAGGACACGTGGCAGTGCACTCATGGCATGGCACGGATTCGCACCCAACAGCCGCGCCTCTTCAATGGACGCGTCCCCTCAGCACGGCCATAGTTGCGTCCAGAAAGTCGCGTCTTTACTCAAAAAGGATGCGTCTCTCCGAAAGTCCGCATCCTTCCAATCCGGCCTAACATCGCGTCTGCCTTGTGGAATATCAGTCGCGTCTTTAAAGCAGTACTATCCCTGCGTCCCAAAAGAGCTGGCGTTCAGTCCTTACTTCTGCAAATCAGTTCAACAGTACACTGGCACAAGCAGACAACCGTCACTCCTGGCTTTAAAATGCACCCACGACAGACTTAAAGCAATCGGGGAGGTTTAGACTGTGCATCTAGACACTCAACACGATCAACTTTGGTGGCTTCAAAGAGTTCCACAGTACACTCACGAAGACCATACTCCAGACAAGATCAAACCCGAAGCATTGACAGTCCAGTCACAAGGGTGAGCTCAGCTAGAGTCCAAAGTATTTCAAAATCCGTCCCACTTAACTGCGAAATGTCGAAAACTTTGGAGGGGGTTTTGTAGGCTGTCTAAAAATCACTACAAGACAAGCCATTGAAAAGCAGAATTTTTGCTCGCGTCTCAGCCGCTCCAAGGCGCGAGGGTCGAAACCCGCGTCTCAGCCGCTCCAGGGCGCGAGGGTCGAAACCCGCGTCTCAGCCGCACCAAGGCGCGAGGGTCGAAACCCGCGTCTCAGCCGCTCCAGGGCGCGAGGGTCGAAACCCGCGTCTCAGCCGCTCCAAGGCGCGAGGGTCGAAACTCGCGTCTCAGCAGCTCCAAGGGGCGTGGGTTGACACCTGCGTCTCAGTTGTAACCATCCCGGTTTCGGGGCCAATCATGGCCACATAACGGGAAAGGTTAGCCCCCATAATGGAGTGTTTTTAGGAGGCACGTACGCCCCTGAAACCCCTATAAATAGCCCCGTTGCTATGAAGAAAAGGGGGGATACATCTTTCTTAGTCAGAAAATTCCTGAGAGAGAAGATAAAGAGTTAAACTCTTCAGAGAACTTGCTGTGTTCAAGTTGTTCTTTGCCTACCTTCTCTTTGAGAGTTTTGGTAGACAAGAGCTGAGTTACTCCATCTACCATCCGAAGAGGAGATCCCTGGAAGGTCACGACGGTCACCCGGTCAATGGAGAACAAGATTCACTCTCCACCGCCACTTGAAGAACCCAGCCTTAAATAAAGGGAGGATTCAAGACTCAACATCCTCCCTCCCTTGTAATCGGAAGACTGGTCTGTTGTAATCTTCTATCCAATTAAAGCAATTTTACAATTTGATCCCCTCTTTTCCGACGCATATAGCCCTTCACGGGGAATTCGGCTACACTTGTGTGTTGTATTAAGTGTGTTGCAATAATTTGCATTAGCTTCCGCATTCAGCGCATTTAGTTCCTAGATTAGCAAGTACACCTATTCACCCCCCCTCTAGGTGTTTTTCAATTGGTATCAGAGCCAAGTGCTCTGATTTTGGGTCTAGAGTTAAAGATCCTCATTTTAGGCTAATCTTGTTTGCATTTGTTTGTTTGCACACATATAGTTTATCATGGCCTTCATGACCCCACCTATGTTTGACCCTTCCAATATCATTGTTTGGAAGATTAGGATGACCGTTTATTTACAAACCCTAGGACATAAGGTTTACCTTGCCATTACCAAGGAATCCTACCTTAGTGATAGCAAGCATATAGGGGCCAATGCACAAGCCCTTGAGGCCATTAGAAGCACATTATCTAAAGATTATCTCTTGAGTGTTTCTAACCTTGATTCCGCTTTTACAGTGTGGAATAAGTTGACAACAACCACCACCTCTAAGCTTAAAATGCCAATCCAACATGAAGAGGAATCTAGTGGAGAATCCGAACCACAACAATGCTATATAGTCCAAGGGAATGACTCCCTTGAGGTACATTCGGAACCCCACTTAGATTGTGATGATAGTGCTAATTCTTCAAATGATTTTGTTGATCCCCATGCTTTAAATGAAGAACTATCTATAGTTTGTGAAAAATTAATTGAAAAATATAATTTGTTGAAAAAGAAGACTTTTGCTTTAACTAAAGAAAATGAAAAATTGTCTTCTAAACTTGATTGTGTTTTGTAAGAGAAGGTTGAGGTCTATAATGAAAGGGATTCATTGAGATCTCAACTAGACCTTGCACTAAAAGAAAATGATTTGTTGAAAAATAAAAATGATTGTAAAAATATTTTGAAGAAAAATGAAAACTTGTCTTCAAAATTGATTTTGTTTTAAAGGAGAATGTTATTTTGAAAACAAAAATTATTTCTATTTCAAAGATTTAGATGTGTGTTTAAAGTAAAATATTGTTTTGCAAAATAAGATTGATGCACATGTTTGCCATGCTAGGGTAGTATCACACACTTCACCCATTACATGCTCCACTTCTTCTTTGATTGAAAATGATATAAATTTAATTAAGAAGAAAATGGATTGTTTGGGCTCCACTCTGAGCCAATGTGCCATGAACCACTCACGGTTGGAAACCTTGGTTCGAAAGAAACAAGTTCCATCCTTTATGCATGCACACCCTCTACGGCATACACATGCTCCACACGGACACACCCATCACAAGTATGCTCATGTGTACACTTGTACACATTGTGGACATATGGGCCACCTTGCTAAATTTTGCTATGATAGAATACATGTTTCAAATTTAGCAAATAATTTTGTTTGGGTTAGAGAAGGTACTAACCCCCATGGACCCAATAAGAGATGGGTACCAAGACCACCCCTCCTTTATTTGATGTAGGTGTGGGCTCTCACATGACGTGAGAGTTACCGTACCTTGGAGTGGATGTGTTCCGAGCTTCATGGAAATCAAATGGATGCATCACTTTCAAGGAAGGTTTGGTGGAGATGACCACCTTGGTTTGGAGAACTAGAGCGGTGCCCTCATTGGTTTTGGTATCGAATCTCTAACTCCTTATGTTTTCATGCTTTCCATGTTTATCTTTCATAGCATGTTTTCATTGTTTAGTGATTAGTATGAAAATGCCATGTTAATTAGATTCTAGACATACATGTATAGTATTTGAGACACCCATGTTGAATATGGACTATTATTTTGTGTTCTCGTATTGATTAGCTATCATGTACATCATAAATCTAATAACATGTGGATATTCATAATAATCATGTTTATGTTTTTTTCATGTTTATTTATATCATGTTTTGATGCTTAATGATTTGAATATATGTTTAAATATTAGTTTTCATTAAGACTAGGATGTATACTTGTGCATATAGTGGGCCACAAATAAATCTATATATGTTTGTACTTGAACGCTTATTTGAACCCATTAAATGTGCTAGTATAGTCTAGTTTTGATGATTCATGCATTTTAAACTTGTATTCCTATTTTTGGATATGTTTTATGAGTTTTCATTTCATGTATATGTCTATTTTGCCAAACTATAAGATATACATGTATACCCTTTGAGTCATTTGCCTTTCATGCAAATCTATATATATGGACTCAATTATGTTTAGGGATATGTATGTATACTTTTTGTGTTGACAATTCATACATATACCTTGAAATGAAATTTGTTTTGGTGAAAATTTAGTTTTTCTTGATTTTGTGTATATGTTTAACTTCATGTATATGTCTATTTTATCTAAATTATTGTTATACATATACATCCTTTGAGCCAAGTGCCTTAATGCATATATCTTTGTGGACTCGTTGTGTTTGGATATGTATGTATACTTTAACTTGTATAGGACATACATATACCTTGAAGATTAAATAAGTTTTGATGATTTTCATGTTTTTCTTGTTTCAAGGAATTTTGAGCTTAATTGGAAATTTCATAATGCCATGTCACACATTACTTGTACACTCACAATTTTTTAAAATATTTCTCATGAGTATGTTTTCATGAGCATGTATGGACTTTATTGAATATTGAGTGTTTTTAAGTGCTATGTGATTTACATGTGTTTTAAGAAAATTATTTTTTAGTTTATTCCTTACTTAAAGGATTTCGTACTAGTTAACAAAAATTTCCATTTTAAGGCATATATGTTTGTTAAAATAAAAGTGTACATTGTTTTAGTTGATATTTCATAAAGGGAGAAAATTTAATTTTGTCTTTCAATTGGTAATTGTATTCCTATACTTTATGAGTGAAAATTCAAATTTGGTATCATATGTTCAAAATGAAAAATATTTACAATTGGTATCAAAATTCTTGTTTAGACATTCAAAATTTATTATGTTTAATTTCAATTGGTATCAAGATTTTTCATGTGTTTTGCTTAAAATTGGTATCAATATTTTTTGTTGTTGTTTGTTTCCTTTCAATTGGTATCAAGATGCTATTCTTTGACATATTTTCAATTGGTACCTTAATTGATTGTCACCCCTATTTGTTTTTGTTTTTGTTTTAGACAAAAAGGGGAGAAAAATATATTGATTTAGTTTTGCATTTTACCATTTATTGATGATTGTTTCTTTGTATTAAAAAGGGTGAGAAAATTTTGTTTTGTTTTGATTGTTTACCCCTTTGTTGATGATTGACAAAAAGGGGAGAAAGATTTTGAGTTTATAAGATTTATATATGCATAGTTATGTTTTTGCATATATTAAGTTTAATTTAGTTTATTTTTAATTGGTATCTAGAGCATGTTTTGTTTTTGAACATTTCATTGGTATCTAGAACCTTTTATTGTTTTGCATAGATATGCATTCATGTTTAATATTCATTGCATATTTATGTTTATTTGTTTATACATGAGTTGAGGGGGAGCTTCTTTGAAGCTTAACTTTAATCCATGCATATATAACTCCATGAGTTTTGTCATCATCAAAAAGGGGAGATTGTTGGCCCAAAGGCCTTCCACCCTAGTTTTGATGATGATTAACTCATGTAGTTATGTTTACTAATAATCTTATGTTGTTTAAGTTTCAGATTATTAACCAAGATATTAGTTGGTGATTGCTTCAACAAGGAGTTTAGAAGCTTTTCATGGTGATTCCGGTGCCAAAGCTTAAAGATCATACCTTTGCACTCGGTGGATCATGTTTTGGGACCAAGCCTACTTGAAGATGAAGATCGTCAAGAAGACTTAGGTATCCTAGTTTAGGTTTGTGTGTTTTTGATCCATTTGTAAAGATAAGAATAGTTGATATGCTCAAGTGCACAACACACAAGTTTTATGTTTTGGATTTGGTTTTCATGAATAGTTTGATCAAAACAAGTTTAAATAGTTCTTATGTATATTAGATATGTTCTAGATATACATACATGCTTTTAACTTCCTAGACAAACTTATTTTGACTTTCCTATTCATGTATTGAAAAATCAAGTTTGGAAAAATACAAGTTTTGGTTTTTGGTAAGAATGATAAGACACAAAAATAGTTCACATTGATTGATATTTGAGCTAAACTTTTTACCACATGTTTATATATCAATGCAAAATGATAAAACTATTTTTGGTGATTTTTAGAAGTGTTAAAAGATTTTTCAAAATATTTTTAAACTGTTTTTCTGATCGAGATTTCTGTTTCAGGCTTCAACCAGTCGACTAGTCAACTGATCTAGTCGACTTGGGAAGAAGTCGGTCGACCGGGCCGGTCGACCGACGTGCACAGATCTGTGCACATTTGGAAGACACTGGGACGGTCGACCGTCAGGGTCGACTGAATCTGAGAGCTCTGCTCTCTGTTTGTTTGGGTCGACCGTGCCGGTCGACCGGGTTTGCCCAACGGTCACATTTCTGACCTTTGGCGGTCGACCGGGCCGGTCGACCGTTAGCCTGTCAGGCTGCCACATCAGCCTAACGGCTAGTTTTCTGTTTGGGCTATAAATACCCCAACTCTTTGGGGTTTTAGCTAAGATTTTCAAGAGCAAAAATTCCTAATTTTCTTAAGTGTTTTTATAAGTTTTCAAAAGAGTTTTAAGTGCCAAAAGATCCATCTTATTTGTTTTAAGTGTTTTGTTTATTTTCAAAGAAATTAGGTTTTGGGAAATTGGTTTATTGTTCTTCACTTCAATATCTATTTAGTATTTCCCAAGAGTTTTTTCTTTGATCAAAACACTTTATTTTTTCCACACTTAAGCTATATCTTCTATCCTAATCTATTAGGATCTTTGTTTTGTGGAAAAGAGAAAAGGAGAGATTGTTTGAGGTTGCTAAGCCTCCAAGTTGTAAACCCTCCTTTATTTGTGTATCCCTCTTTGGTAGAGGTTGATCGGAGTGGTATTGTGTTTGATCCCTGTTCGGTAGAGGTGATTGTGGTTGTTGTATCGGCTACGGGCCTACCCCCTCGGTTGTGAGGCGGTGTTTGAGAGAGGAGTTCGGTACTCCCCTGTTGTAAAAATCCTATTCGGTAGAGGTTCCCTCGGTGGGAGATAGTGGATTGGAAATCCTACACGGTGGTGTAGGCGGGGATGTAGAGTAAGGTGCTCGAACCTCGAAACATATCTTGGCCTTTGCGTTTGATCCATTGTCTCTCAACTCTCTCTCTCTCTCTTATTTGTGCAAAGCATCATTCATATCATATCATCATACTTACTTGTGTTGCCTTGCATTATTTCATATTGCTATTCATCCTTATATGCTTGACTTGATTGTGTGTGAGCCTCACTTATACTTAACCACAAGAGCTTCACATAGCACCTCAACCCATTCAAGGGGAATCAAGAGGAGTTAGTCCAGAGCCCTTCACGGGAAATTCGGTTACACTTGTGTGTTGTATTAAGTGTGTTGCAATAATTTGCATTAGCTTCCGTATTTAGCGCATTTAGTTCCTAGATTAGCAAGTACACCTATTCACCCCCCCCCCCTCTAGGTGTTTTTCATAGAGATCTGCCTATTTTTCACACAGCCCTTAAACCCTAGAAATCCGCCCTTAAATACAAACAGATTTCTAATTCAGCAAACAGCCCGACCCGACTGTCGGTCGACCGACCATATGCACCGGTCGACCGTGCCGGTCGACCGTGCCTAACCGAGAGTTAGGCACTTTCAGTCGGTCGACCGGACGGTCGACCGCTCTCCTTCTGCGGTCGACCGGAACGGTCGACCGCTACTCCTTTGTGCATGTTGTGCACGTCCGTGCATGATGGTCGACCAGACGGTCGACCGTTCTGCTGCTTCTGCCGACGATCGACCGGACCGGTCAACCATGCGCCTGCTGTAACTGCTGTTTCTGCTGCTGCTGAATTTCTGTATCTGAGCCGAACTTCCTCGACTTCCTACCTCTTCCTACACGCATCCATTTTCTAATCACGGATACACATACAGATATGAATATGGATACAATGCGCTAACAAAAACTCATATATGTATATTCACAATTGACATGGATACAGATCTAGACCAAATCAGATATATCATTTTCTATATGCACCTGTACATAAAATGCAGCACCTCTTTTATTTTTTTATTTTTTTGAGAGAGAAAGGGGCTAGAGGCTTACCCACTTCTATTAAGAAAAGGGAAATACAGTTATACAAGAGAGAAAGAAGAATGTGCAAGCAAGGACATGCTCTGAGGAGATACAAGTATCACAAGTATTTCAACACCTGGGGGAACTAAGTTCTTCGGCTCTTGTGGGAGGGGAGGAGTATGAACCAGCCAGAACTCCACCATAGACTGAGCTCGTGAAACAAGCATGTTTGCCTGTTTTATAAAAGAAGTGACATGAACCTAGCACCAAGTGGCATGTTGGATTTGGATCCAAATACTTGTCTGTTTTGTCACATTCTTTGAATCAAATTATTATATTTAGGCATCAGATTTAAATCTAAGTGTCACCATCAACATGCATCTTCCCTTCCCTCCTCCCCATTACGCAAAATAAAGCAAAGGTGGTAATCAAATTAAGATTTCCTAAGATTCCATGACGCGGTAAATCCCCTTCTGATCGATAATGCAAGAGGTTTAGGATTCAAATCATGCTATGTTCATGTTGAGATCAAACGGATCTTGGAACCTATGAGGTATAAAAGCACTGGACAAATAAAAGATATCAGAAAGTAAAGAAAACACAAAATTTATCGAGGTTCGATAATTTGCTTCCGTTCTCATGAGTCATACGGATTCATTATATTTTGTGAAGAAGTTTACAATGTCTTTCTCTATGAAAAGTGACGGCACAGTAAAATCTCTAACCCTAAGAAAAATATATATTGTTGTATTTATCGAGTGCTGCTGCAATGACGAAAATGCCCCTTTAGAAGTGCGATTTTCGTTTTCGCCACAATCGAGCCGCCATAAGGGCCCGGTCTTTGTTTTCGCCGTAGTTGTGCGTGCTGAAAGTTGTCTCTATTCCCAACAGTTACAACCTTCTCTTGAGGAATATACTCGAGTGATTTAAACACTCGTGATCATCTGTGATGAATAGCACAAGATAGTTTTTAAGGCAAACACCCTCAGATGTAATACAAATGTGGAAATGCAAGTGATTGAGGAAACTCCAAAGAAGATCAAAACCCAAATATATTTGCACGGTATGGACATTCATAGTCACAAAATTGCTCATAGACACGGCACAAGCAGCCTTGAGCTACTTTCAAAATACTAATGGTTTTTCTCCACAATAATTTTTATTTGATGGCAGAAGTACATTCAATAGTACAATCACTCAAAACAACCAGTGGTTAATTTCTTCATCTCTCCTAATATATAGTGAAATACAGGAACGGAGGTTGTCGAGCACCTCATGATTCATTGAACATCCATTATCATTGCTGGATAGTTAATGGAAGTAACAACTCAGCCAAAGATGTGAAATATTTTCTTTTTCCCTTCTTTCTTGAGGGGTACAATACGAGAATAAGTTTCTCATAATTCATCCTGTAATAGAGATAGGGATGCACACTTTAGTATCAGAGGTTATAAAATGAAATGTGAATAGATGAAAATAGATGTTCCAAGAACTTACATGGTAATCGTCCATATAATCCCGGCGCTGCAAGAAAGCATTTTAAGTAAGAAATACCAAAAGATATAGACATAGTAAAGAATCAATTAGAGAATAATTCTTTTCATTCTGGGCTATGAGGATTCAAAGAGATTGAAAAGGTGCAAGGCTAAATCAAATAGAAGCAAAGATTCGAATGTTGAAACTTTTCTTCTAGTAATTGGCTGAATACAGTTTGAGGTCCAGTTCTTAGAGTCAGGGTTTTTAATTTCCTTAAATAATAGATTTTTTCATGATTCGGTATACTTAAGTCCGGTACATCTGTTAAATGTTGTTTATTGCAATATGATGGCCAATTCACTCCAAAATAGTCAGTCACATAAACAGCAATGCATGCCGAAATTTTATCACCTTGAGAATCATTTTAGAGTGGATTGTGGCTAGTGTTTATCTTTGTTTATCAAAACAGTACTTATGATGTAGAACAATATGTACCCTTTTGTATCTGTCTCTGTACCGCTCCCTATCACGGTGGTGCCTATCATAGTCCCTCTCTCTCTTCCTTCTCTCACCTTCCTCCCTTGCGCGTCGAGCTTCCTGTTGAAGTAAATCACTAAGGTCAATACTAAAGATTACACGCCAATGGAAAACATGGAAATATGCTTTATAGTGGGAAAACTCCATTAGAGACCAGCTTTACTCTTAGTATTCTCACCTCTTCTTCTTTTGCACGTCTCACTTTCTCCGCTTCCTCAAAGGCCTCTTTCTCAGCCTGAATTTTGAAACAAAAACATTGATGAAAAAGGAGAAAGTATGATGAATATTTACAACAATAGTCAGAAATATGATCATTTTCCTACCTCCCTATTTTTTGACCAAATTTCTTCCACGACCTGTTTTGCGTATGCCGGGTCATCACAAATCAGAAAATTATCAAAAACCGAACCAGCTTTCACCTGTACAAGCAGCATTTATTTAAATTAATGTCACTCAGCCATTGCATAAAATGTGTGGTTTAAAATATAGTATCGATCTTGAGTTGAACTTTTTGCACAGATTGGTGCATCACCTGCCACACTTCAATTCCTATATATTTCAGAGGTTTCAAAACATAGAGATCTGGATCATCTTCAAATTCTGCATAGAGAGAGGAAAAGGTGAGCCTACTAGGCTAACCACAGATTTGAAACAAGCAAGTGAATAAACTATTTAACCCAAAAAAAAAAAAAAATATCCACCAGGCTAATCAAATAAGTAGTGAGTCTTGTGAAATATTCCACTTGCCTGGGTTATCAATCCATGGGATTCTCCATTTTCCCTTGTAGTAGGGATTCTTAATTCTCTACAGTTTCACAATGGTAAACAAAGTCAGCAGCACAAAGTCATAAACCTTCGGCCTGTATATAGAAGAGGATACACTGATACAGTCAACTCACCTTACGCTTCCATGGTCCCTTGTATGCCGGATTAGGTACCTTCGGTGGTCTCCATATGCCATCCTCATCCTCATCCCATGTATCAGGCTGATTAACACAACAGGAAGGCAATTTTAAAACAATTGTCGTTTTTTTTCCTTTTTCTTTTAGTTTGTTTGTAGAAAAACTACACCAGAATGCTAGCTTATTGCCTTGCAGATTGGTTTATAGTAATGGACGTTTTTACTTTCTCAAAAAAAAAAAAAGAAGTAATGGATGAAGCAACCCACATACCTTTTTAGCCTTTGGATCGGGAATTTCAGCTGGAATTGAATCATATCCCTGCACGATATAAACAAAGAGGAAAATATTAAGACCATTTGAATAAAATGTTATCCGAGGGGAGAATATTTCATGTCATACCTCTGGCTTGACAGAGTCAGGATCATCAATATATTCCCTCTCATCCCAGTCCTTAGGCTGTCACAAAGTAGAGGTACATAATATCAGAAGAAAGGTTCGATCATAAGTGTGGAAAGCAACAGGTTTTTTGAGAACTGATCATCAACCTTCTTTGCATGGACATCTTTAATTTTTCGAGGTGGAAGGATATCCCAGTCAGTGTACATGCTTCCGGATTCTCTTTCGCGGTTATCGACCAGGACACTGTAAGAAGCGTCAGGCCTTAGAATAAATGTGTAGAAATGTGTCAGTTTGTCCGTTTCACATTGCAGTTCCTTCTTGATTGGATAGTTCTGTCCCTGGTAGGAAAGTATAACATGGAGTTTCTTCGTTTGTGTGCCGCATAGATCAGGCCCAAACATTAAGCTGCACAATCAATCATAAGCCAGTTGAGGACCATGTTTGGAAATTACAGGTAAATCTTTGTAAGGAATAGTGAATCAAACCTGTATGGAGTATCGCCACCGAACTTTTTCTGGTTGACATAACCAGAAAGAAGCTTTATGTACCCACCGCCACATTCGATTTCCTGCTCAAACTTTATGGAATACTGGACCACTAGTGTCCTGCCCTTGTTGCTAAATTCTGGAATTTTTGCAGATATGGCATAATGCTTGGCATCTGGATATGTCTGAATGCCTGAAATGAGTCCACTATATCAAATTTTACGATCACCGGTTCTATATAGACATCTAGTTGAAATATGAAAAATATTAGAAGACAGTGGAGTATGTTTCATGCCTTTATCATCTGGATCCCCAGAATATCTTCCTGCTGTATGCTTGAATGTACCGGCTTTTCCTTCGCTCTTTTTCCAGTCCGACTTCACCCAGCGGCTCTCCCAACCATCTTTCCCAAATAAGAAGCAGAAGAAAGATACTTAGAATGCAAGAAGGTACCAAATTATCAAACTGATTTGTAGGTTAAACACTCATCAGTAGTTTGCAGAGTATCAAATTTCAAACTTTGCTACTTTTCAACCAAACTATTAAATTGACTGCTAGTTCATACAATTCAAATTTACCCAACAAGTAACCATATAATTTAGAATCTCAAATTCTCTTTATATATATCATGGCATTGATAGTCTTTTAGCAGCAATTTGACTGCAGTACTTGTGTAGTCTCAGATATTTTTTGGGGAGAAATTGTGTAGGCTCAGACTTGTAACATAAAGTTTTGTCACTCAAATAAGTTTCAGATCTTCTCTCTTAGGTCCCTTTTTGTTGCAAGGAAAAAACTGAAGGGAAACCAATACAAATTGGGTACCCCAAATTTCCAATTTCAAAATTTCAAGGGGCTTCACAGACTAGGCAAAATTTCAAATTATAGTGGATTAAAAAAATATCAGAAACATCCCCAGTCACCACTCACATAAAAGGAAGATAAAGTTTCAATTTTCAGAGGATCAATACGCAGACAGAAAGTAAGAAGGCAAGAATCAATCACAAAAAACAATGGTCTCAAAAGCTCACTAGTAAATCAACTCAAATGACAGACATCATACCTTCAAATCTCTCCTCAAAGATGATCTCAGAAACACAGAGATGGGCACAAAGAGCAACAAGTAGCAGCTCTATGAGGAGGGCTCGACCCTCCATCTTGGATCTCAGTGACAATGAAGAATCAATCTGAAATATATCTTACATTTTAGAAGTGAACTTTCCCAAAACACCCTTGTCTCAGACTTATACTGCAGCTGTGTCTCTTGCCTTCTCATTGGTTCTGCCTGCCAAAGTTGACTGCTCACTGTATGCAAATGCTTGTCCTTTTCCTTTCTGTTATTGGCTTATTGCTCCACTCTGATGGATTAAAGTTGAAGGGGTATTTCTGCAGTTTGATTGAATATCAGGGGGTTGGTTTTTTGGTGTTTGTAAGGGGAGACTTGAGAGTCAACAGTCTACAAGTCTTTCTCCACTCTCTGGCATGATTGGGACAATTAATGACCCATCAAAGACTTTTCAAAGTCTTTTGTTGTAGATAGAATTTTATGTCCAGAGACTCCAGGTGTTGTTGGCATTTGTCTTGGGGTGCAGAGAGAAATATATTTTGCAACAACTTGTTCTTGAATTAAATTTCAGTCCCCCCATTGGTCTATCCAATTTGTGCAAAAAAATTAGAAAAAAGAACTTCTGCATGAAATTTACATATGAGCATGAAACTTGATGAACAGTTCAGAAATGTCAGAATGGCTTCCTGTAAATTGCTCAGAAATCAGCTGCAAATCTAATTACAGTGACTGGATTAAGCCTGTACCCTGTTTCTAGTATAAGAGAAAAAATATAATAACCCAATATTTCTGGACAAAATATGAATTCCCTCCCACTGGTGTCAAGTCTTGTGTAGTTAATAAAACCTGATAGGTTCTCCTCCACATTGCCACATTGATGGTATACTTGATGTCTTAAGAGTAATGTATAACTTTGTTTATTGTTGCAATGCTTGATGAAGATGACTTAATGCTCATTTTATATCTGAATTAGTGGAAATCAAGGTAAACCATAACGACATCGGTAAGTCAGGATGGAGACAGAACCAGATTTCAGACTATAATGCTGCATCAACCCCATGTTCTTGAGCCTTGCAAGATGGGTGACTATTTGAATAGCCGCGAAAAATTTTAATCCTTAGATTCCCATTCAGAGAACAAAAACATTGAAATTTGCTGTATTTTGCAAATGATTTCTCAGGAACTCGAGAACTTTGCAGCTAAACAAACATTGAAATTGGACTCTTGGCTGCCACAGCCACACAACCGATTTGCAACATATCTGCAATAATTATGGAACAATTTCTTGTATATTTCATTTCATTTAAGCATTGCTAAGGGTAAGCAGAAAGCAAAACCACCAGTTGTGCTATAAAAGCAGAACTATCAGTTGTAGCAACAAAACCACAAGAGTTGCTTCTAACCAAATTTTTGCTATCACTGAAATACATGCAAATAAAGGAGTTGTATATGAATGTGCCAGAAACCTTGTCATTAGAAATTTTGAATGCTTCTATCCCCCACAATTAGAAATTTTCTGTGAAAAGAACAATAATTTTCTCATACCCCACACCTCCTACCAAATTGCAATTAACCACCACCCACGAAAAAAAATGCAATTATATACAAACACCCTGGAACAAATTATCCTTTTCTGACTTGTCCTCCAATGGCTGAACCTTCACCACCACCCAACGCCACAGCAGCGAACTCCACATGCGTCAGCAAATACTCGTAAATCTTTTTCCTTATCCTATCAACAGTCTCGGCCGAAACACAATCATCCAACTCCAAAACATCATCCAACCAGTCATTCACCTTCTTCAACTGAGATAGCATGCCGGCCACTGAATCCCGATCCCACGGCAGGCGTTCGCCCATGTCAGCATCGAGAAACCTCTCAACAAACCCCAAGAACCAAGCCTTTGTCTCCTCCTTCATGAGCTTTGCCAGCTCAGCACCATCCTCTGTTCCACCACCCCGGGTCCAGTCCTGTGGAGGCGATGACATTGCTGCCTGTGGGCCCCGCAGCCTCCCTGGCTTCTTTACAGGCATTTTGGGCTTCATAGAGGGTGATGGTGATGGTGGTGATGTGGACTTTGCAGGAGAGTTAAGAAGCACAATAGTTTTATTTTGATTTTGGGGGTTTGATTTTGGGTGAGGGGTATAGAGGGTGAAGGGAGATAGATCGGTGGCGAGGGCAGCATTGACCCAAGAGGTGGCAAGCTGGCGTCGTTCAGCATTGACCTGGAGGTGTTTTTGGGAGTCAGTGTCCTGGTCAACGGCATTGGTATCAGTGGGTACCAGTTCAGGCGAGCCGACAGAGGTGGAGAAGGATTTGAGGAGGGAGTTGGAGACAAGAGAGGAGGTAGTTAGGGAGGCATGGAAGGAGAGGAATTGTTCGACAGTTGGCTGGGGGTCGTCTTCCTTGGCTGATGAACTTAACTCTGCATACATGCTGCAAAGATAAAATGGCAAACTTGTTAGTTGAGAAGATAACAACTGAATAATAGGGCATTTAGAGTTGGACCTAAAGACATTAAACTGTCAGCTGATTTAAAAATATTTACTTATAATGCAAATTAACTAGCTGCTAAGAAAAAATTATTGTGCTGCTTCTATGTTCTGATAGTTCACTTTTTGACAATGTGGGCATTTCAAAAAGAACATGTCTCTGATCCTCTCTATCTTCAAGGTAATCTCAATTCGAAGCCGGTCGCCTCTGATCTGGGTACAAAAATTGGACACACGAAAAAGCTGTAGCCTGCAGCCGCCATCCAAGGCAGCTCTAGCATCAGCTGACAAGGATAGTGATGATGATCATAAGAGCAGCAACTGTTGAAATATCAAAAGGAGCTGCTCTTGCAATATTTTCAGCAGAGAAATGAACTTCCAATTACCAACAGGCAACAGCTTTTCTTAGGTTTAGCAAGCACATGAGTTATGTCTTATTTTCATCAGCACATCAAACAGATGCAACAAAAGTGTGTTTGCCTGTGTGAGGGCGCGCATGCGAGTAGTCTAACTTGAGAGTAAAGGTTCCTTAGTTTGCGAAGAAATGGTAATGCTAGCGGTGTTTCCTTGAAGCACCATCTTTTGAGATGCTTAGTTTTTCAAAAGAAGTATAGAATCTGAATAGGATGTCTACAGATGTAATGAAAAAAACAGAACATTCAGTGTACACGAAAAGAAGAAGATTTAGCAAGAAAGAGATGCCAAATTTTCTGGAATATTGAGTCTTAGGTGAAGCTCACAGAATCAGGGTTTTCCCATCAATGTTTCCTCCAATTCTCGTATTTGTTTTTCCTTTACTTGTTCACAGATACCCTTTTGACAATACAGACTGTTAAATCTAATCTAGTATTAAATGGCTGTTACTGTTATCGATACAGCAAGTTAGTTGTTAAATAGCAGGACAGGTGGAATTGACTTCCAATAGAGAAGGCAAGATTCATAAAGAACATGTAGAGTCAGGCTAACTATCTGCAACCTCTTTGAAAGATCCATGAATTATCAAACAATTAATACTGCTCGTCTTGTTTTTGCTTTGAAGTTTCAGTTACATAACTACGAATATATATTGCCTATATATACTGGCATTCATTTGCCTATAGTCAGGCACAGTTTCACACATTTTTTTTTCTATTTCCCTTTTCATGTTGCATTTGCATACATTAATTTTTTTCTTCTCTCTCTTTCCCTTTACATGTTGCATACATTAATTCTTCTCTCTTTTCCCTTTCCTTTCCATTGCAGACATTAAATTCCTTCTCTTTGCTCACTTTGAATACAACAGTACCAGCCGCTGTCAAAAGACCCTTTATTGGTTGAAGGGCTTAGATTTACATATGCATTCTACATTTCAACATGTTACTTCACAATAACATTGAAATATATCTTCCTAATTGTAAATGAGTAAATTCCAACTGCCAAAGAATTTTAAGTTTTCATCTTCAAGCTCCTGTGGGTTGAACGATACCCCTTAACCTCAATCCACGACTAGAACTGTTTCTTTTTGCAACACATCAGGATCAAGAATACTAAGATATTTTGTGGAGAAGGCAACTTGCAGGTTAAATTTCAAAAAAGTTTCAACTCTTGAACATAACTGGTTGTTTATCAAATTCAGCACTGTCTAAAAATATCAAGTTTGAAGCCAATTTTTAATGGTGCAACTTTCCCTCTATCAATAAATTAAAATGTCAACTTTCTCTCAGATGTTTTTGTTGGGAAAACGAAGAATTTAAACACGAATCTTTGAGCTGAATTAAGGCATGATCCGTTGATAGAATCAATCGGATAATAGTTGGAATGTGTTCTCCTTCTATTGGGGATGAACGTAGTATATTTACATGTTTAATTCCGCTAGAGAATAAATGAGATATTCAAGTTTAAAGTTTACCTAATTCAAAAGCTAAAGGAAACTAAAGGTAACTAAAAGCATTTAATCCCACATTGGATATGGGATGGACAATTGAAGTGTATAAATAGAGGAAAATGGGAACAAATAGTGTGCCTTTTGGGTACTTAGAGTTTTCGAGCGCGAGTGAGGGAAACCATGCCCGCGCGCGCCGCCGCCACCGTCGCCACCCGCCCGGCTTGGCACTGGGGTCGGGGGCCGGTGTTCTTAGACGAATCTGCCCTCAACAGACTTCCAGGAGCGCTAGAAAGCGAAAGCATCTCCTCTTCCTCTTACAGAATTTAGAACTGAGAAAAGAATCGGTCTGAAAATTAAATTCAACAAATTCTTAAATAGAATTGTTGCCTGAATCTCTGTCTTAGGAAGACATTAATTCTTCTCTGCCTCCTTTTGAAATCCTGTGATTGTTAGTGCTATCCAAATACCGTAAATGAGTGTTGTAGCTTGGGAGACCAGCATCCAGTAACCCATTAGCACTGAAGCAGGGGACGTAATTGTCTTAAGGAGATTCGCTATATGCGTATCTCACTCCAATTATTGTATAAGTGAACTAACATTCTTTATAAATATTACTGTATATTGAGACTGACTAATACTAGTCTAATTGGTGTTTAACCAAAAAAGGTAATATCTAAATACCGTGAAGGAGTGTTGTAGCTTGGAGACCAGCATCCAGTAACTCATTAGCACCGAAGCGGGGGACGTAATTGTCTTAAGGAGATTCACTACATGCGTATCTCACCCCAATTATTATATAAGTGAACTAACATTCTTTATAAATATTACTGTATATTGAGACTGACTAATACTAGTCTAATTGGTATTTAACCAAGAAAGGTAATTGAAAAGTGGTTCTGTAATTAAGGAATGTTCTAATGAACGAAAAACCTACTACCTGATATTCACCGACCTGGCCAATTAGATCGGTGATATTGATTAGCTGTCAAATTGTCATCACAAGGATACCATGAAAATCCACTAAGCATACTCAACAACCACTTGCGAGAAAATGTCAACTATAACTTTCATGCAAGCGTAACAATAAGAAATTTTCGGAGTAAACAGCAACAATTGAATTCCATCCACCAAGAAACATTGCTTTTACAGCCACTAACTCTCTTGATTTAGGCAGAAAATGATAACTAAGGATCATAATTCCAAAACATTAAGAACAGGTACTTTCATATGATTAAAAAGAAAAAGGATAAAAAAATAGTCTAAAAAGTGACTCCAATTACGTGAAGCATGGCACATATAACAAAAAGTGCAGATTGAATTAAGGTTGGATGTTTTTTTAAGGGTAAAAGAAATTCAGAGATGAGTTCCAGATACATGCTGCAGCAAAAAGAATTGATTATTGGAATATGGAACAAGGAAGATAGCTGATTAAATTACCATGCAGATACTATACACTAGTTAGTCAGAAAATGCTCATAATTGGGCATAGAGAAAAATTCTGCAGCCAACTAATAGAAATGTTTATAGTTTATACTTTATATGAATAACAAGGTAGATGTATGCTGTGTTTATGTGTTCTCATGAAAGAACATATGGTGCTATCCGATTTTATTCACTGTTTGTAGTTGAGGTGAACATATGGTATATGTTAAAATTCAAACCAAAAATACTTGCTGGAGCAGAGGTGGAAACAAAATTTGGATATTACCTTAAGCACCGGACCAAGCTCTCTGCAGCAGAAGCCTCCTGCACGGCCTCAATAGCAGCTTGTTGCGCAGAATCTCTATACTTCATAACTTCCTAAAAATAAAGAAGATAGGCATTAGGTTTAAAACCTGGTAAAGTAAAACATATTGGTCGCTAAAAGCCTAGGTTAAGATGTCAAAAGAAGTCCCTACAACCCTCACTAAAAGCATAAATTGAAAATATAGAAAAAGTAAATAAAATGAAGTAAATAGTGACTCGCAGACAAACAGAAGACATCATGCAACTGCCTTTGAAATTACCTTCCCAAGCTTTGCTAGGGGTGAAGGAAGTGATGCCCAGGATATGCTACCATCTGTCCATCGTCTGCTGGGAAGGAACTTCGTTAAGTTTCCAGGAGTTAGAGTGTTAGCAGCATCTGGTGCCTTCTTTGATATTTGTGAAGGAGATCGTGGTTTAGATGATTTATCAGGATCAATGGAGGTTGCATTTGCATTGCTTTTCTTTGGGGGCGTCTGAACCTTGTTATCCTCTTTAGGCGTTGGCTTTTCATTTCTGGTAGGTTTTCTTCCAGGAGCCTGGAAATTAAAGGAAAGCGACACCAATATTAGTATTTAGCAGTGATGGGTGAATATTTAGGAACATCACATGTATGTGTAGAAATAACATTCAGCGTAGGCAGCAAAAATTCAAATAATCTTGCATCAAACAAAAATTATCATATTAAACCCACCCCCCCCCCCCCACCCCGCCCGCGGGCGACAAGTGGGAAGGGAACTAATGGTAAATCTAACAAAACTAAAATAGTAAAACGTATATATCTCTTAAATAAGCTCACGAATTTGATGGCTTAACAGGTAATAAAACTATAATCAACATTCATCGACTTGGTCACGGGTTTATTCCCAAGTTCACTCCACGCTGACCCAAAATTCCAAATAAAAGAATCTATTGCATGACATGGTAATTCAAACTTTTATTTGATTCTTTGTAAACCTTTCGTTTTAATTTAGAAATACTTGAAATGTGCAAATGTTTAGGTAACAAAATTGATCCCATTGGCATAGGCCTTTTCACCCAAAAAATAAAAATAAAAATTTAAATAAAATTGGAGTCTCCTTACAGCTCTCTACTGTATATGACTTTCAGCTAGTAAACTGATTGCATGAATCTCAATGACCAGACTATCTACGTAGCCACACCATATCCTCAGAAGATTGGAGAACCATTGAGAGTTTTGAGACAGTAGTAAACATTACCGAGAGTATAAAGATAAAGAGAATGCAATTAACTATGAATAAAACTTTAATCTAAGTCAACCATAGCTGGAATCTTCAAAAAGAAAAAGGGGGAAAGGGGGAAAAAGAAAGCTTACTGGTGTACTTCTGGCCTCAGGCTTGAGCTCACCCTTGGTTGCCCTTGGTGTTGAACTATCCCTTCCCTTTACCTCCATATTTCCCTCCCAGCTTTTCCTCAACCCTTTGACCCCTGACTCAATCCCTGGTAAAGAGTTGCCTACAGATGACTTCCTACCAGCTGTGGTTGCCTTCAAGACAGATGCTGCCCTTTCCAACAAATTAAGCTTTGTAGAAGCCAGCTTCTCTGCGCCTTTCACCTTCCCGTTTTGCTTCACTCCATTAGAGAACTTCTCAAACGATGCTGGTAGAGAATAACAACTCGTTGGCGAGGAAGGGATGTTACATCTTGAACTTACTGAATTTGACCTAGTTGGAATTGCTTCCACTTGTTTTGGGAGCGAAGAGCTAGACCTGCTCAATGATGCTTTCTTCTTTGCCATGTCCTCAACATTTGCACCATCATTCAATTTCAGCGACCTGTTCTTCTCTTTCTTTAAAGACGGGGTGCCATTGTCCTTGGGTGCATTGGATAGTCGTGGCCTCTCTACATTCAGCAAACTCAATGACATGTTCTCCGTTTTCTCTAAAGGGCTGCCATTATCCTTGGAAGAATTGGAAACCGTAGAAACATTGGATGGTCGTGATTTCTCTGTATTAAGGAAATTCTGTGCTCGAGTGGCCACAATATCTTCTGGGCTTCCAACACATGGATGGCGGCCGGGGACAGGCTTGACACCTAGAAGAAGTGGAACCGGGAAGCCACCTCAAGGCGCTCGACATGGATGAATTGGCCTAACTGTATCTTGTCGCTAAGTATGAGGTCTTCATGCTCATTAGGTAGAGAGACATAGGTGGCATGAGAGGAGTCGGAGACCTTGAGATAGAAACCTTGATTGGAAAAGAGGTCAGTACCAGCAAGTGCAGGGACAATGCCGATGACTTGGAGGAGGGATGACCGGTGCTCTCCTGCGACCTTGACATCGGTGTTCATGTGTTGAAGGAGCTTGAGGAGGATTCCAGGGACCAATGTAGCCATTGGTTTTGAGATCTACAGTGCATTACACTGCAAAAGGTATTTGTAAAATTGAGTTCAAACCTCAAAAGTTTTCAGTATGTAATTTGGAAAATATTAGAATCTCAAGGAGTTGCCGTTTCTGAGTTTAGGGATTGTTCAGAACTTATCAAGGACAGTGATATAGAACTCACGTTTCAAATGAAATTCCATGTCTGAGGTTTGAGGCCAATTCAAAGCTAGAAAAACAAAGGGAAACAAGAAGCTAAAATGAAAATTTCTTTTTCCTTTTTGGTACATCAATTTGGAGCTTTTAGCAAAAAAGTTCATAGAAGTCAGACCACTGTATCAGCTAACATTAAAAGACCCAACTTGGACTGAAGAAACATGATTTAATAGCTAAAAATAAACGAGAAACTATATATTAAAAAAAAAAAAATTAACAATGAACAAATCTGCTTTCATTGGATCAAATATATCCAGGTAAAATGACAAATCCAAGAAACCCATGTGGAATGCTATTGGTATTTGGTTATAGAGTTTTGTGGGACATTAGATTAGATCCATTCTTGATCAAAGCAAAAAAAAGATTGACCTGCAAGCAAACTCAGCTACAGATATTGACTTCGAATAGGATCAAATCAATCACAAATTGAGCCTTGTGAGAAATTCATCAGCTAAACAAATCAAAACTCCCCAGTTCTAGAAAATGCCCATTGATGCTGCAATAGCTATCAAACAAAAAAAAAATGCTCTTCACACTAAATAATGGAGTTTTCCAGTCACAATGGATTAAAAAGGGAATCAAACCCAAATCAGGAAAATCAACCCAACAGCTTCTAATATCAAAATGCTAACAAAAACACAAAGAAAAGAGTAAAAATCGAACCTTTGGACATGAGAAAATGAAAGAGACCCTTGCAACAACCGAGCCCAGAAACTCTCTCTCCTCTCTCTCTCTCTCTCTCGTGAATCTCTTTTTGATGGGTTGTGTGATTCTTACTACTTTTTTCTCTCTTTTTTTCTCTCCTCTTTTTGATGGGATGGGAAGAACTCTATTACAGAGGAGCTGACACACGCAAAGGATTCAATCTGACATGAAAAAGAAAAAATGAGGAGCGAACCGAATCAAATGAGAGTCACCAGAACAAATGCGGGCGCTTGCAGCCAATACCTGTCATTTTTCTCACCTTTTCCGACTAGGTTTATGAAATGGTGTTTTCAGACAAAGTCGGCACGTTGAGCAACTCCTGTTCCATTGAACCCGGAAATGAACCCCCTCACTGTGGTGTGGGACCCATACAAGGTGATGGGTTGGTGGGTGAGTGGTTGCCTTTCGTCATCCTAATTTACTTCAATAATAGCCAATGGGTTGGCACATGAATAGTTCCTTCCCTTTGGTGGTTGCCTATAACTTGTTGATTATGGATTTATGGGAGTTATTATGTTACATCCTAATATGCTTCCCTTGCCTCTTATAATTACAATCATTCACATGGATTGGTTGTAAAACAGCTGGGGTCTAAATGTAATGAAACAACAATTATCATGATTATTATTAGAAACTTAACCCACAAAAGTATTCACCATTTTTTTGGCTTACTGTGACAGAGTTATCGTTGCATCTCGAGGGCATTATATGTTTTTTTCCCCCTAGAAAATTACTACTCATAAGAGTTTGAACTGGTGATCACTGTGAAGTAAATTCAGAGTCTGACCACCGGTCGCATTGGCTGGGATTAAATTAGATGTCAGATTTTATAAAACTGAAGATAATTTTCTCATCAAAAGAGAAGCAATTGCGTGAGATAATAAAGATATTATTTATTACCAAACACACGGAATATCTCTATATAACAATGTGATCTTTATAGAAACAAATCTTTAAAAGTTTCTACATATTAATATTAAAGGTAAATTTCACAGAGATATCACGAAGTATGTGAGTAGTTTCACAAAATTACTTAAACTTTTAAATGATTCAACTAACTACCGAACATGACGTCCAAATTGTAAGGGAGTGATGGACACATGATCAATATTGGACTTTGCATATTTCAGTCTCTAACTAATTATTTGCCTAATTCCTTACCGTTTCAAGTCCGTGAGGTTTCTAAACTCCTAACTCACTGCACCCCGATGTTTCATTGCACCTTGATTTGAGAATCGCTTTCGAAGCCCTTTGAGTTATCTCAAAATTATGCCCTGGCGCTATTTTTTTTCTCCGTTCTCTCTTCTCAAAATAATTGAGGTTCATTTTTGTTGGGAATCATAATTTAAATCGAAAATAGGATTGACAAATTTTGAGCTGGTTTAGGGATTTTGGAGTTTCTAAATTTTAGTCTTAGATTCATAATTATAGGACTAGTTTAAGAGTTTTTTATTCACTTTTAATAAAGTAAAAAGTAAATTAATAATATGAGTTTAATTTTGAGCTTAATTTGTTATACATTTGCCTGTAAATAAAGAGACATAGTTAATATTTTGTAAGAAGAAAACTTGAAAGATACAAAAAAGATAAAATTTATAATTGAGAAAAATTTGAATAAAAATACTTTGTTTTGGGTCCTTCTTTTTCAAGTAAAATTTTGTGTTCTTCCTTAAAATCAACAATGGTTTCAGAGTTTGGTTCGTGGTCGCTGCATGAAAAGAAGAAGGTGACAAAAAAGAAGAAGATAGCAATAGAAAGTTTTGGCAATAGAAATTCTACTCAATTGATTCCAAGATTCAAAGGGAAAAATAATCAATTTTGGAGCATCAAAATGAACATTTTTCCTCTCACATGATCTATGAGATTTTACAGAGAACAAGATATGACGAATATGATGCTCAAGATTCAAACACCACTCAAGCGCAAAAATGAAAGTAAAAGATAGTCAAAAGAAAGACATGAAGACACTAGTTTACATCTAACAAGTATTAGACGAGACTTTTTTCAAGAATTATGGAAGCAAGGAAGGCAAAAAAAAGTACTGCGGGATGAATTTTAGGGGATAGTTAAGGTAAGTACTTTGAAACTCCAAAATCTTCAACACGATCTTGAGAATTTATTGATGAAAATTTTTGAATCTATTAAGAAATTTTACTCAATGATTACAATAATAATTAATCAAATAAGAACACTTTGTGAAGATGTAAAAGAATAAAAGTACTTGAAAATGTTATAAGAAGTCTAGATCCAAAATTTAATTTTATTGTCGGGACAATTGAAGAAGCTAAAAATTCAACTAACCTGACACTTAGGGCCTGTTTGTTTCCCGCAAAACGCCGCAAAACTGTAAGTCGTAAAACTCTTTCCATTTTCAGCTGTTTGTTTCGTTGCAAAACATTTCGCAAAATACAACTCTCATTTCCCACTTGCAGTTGCTACAGTTAAATTTGTGGTCATATAAATCTCACTTTTACACTCAAATTTTCCCACTTGCAACTGTTACAGTTAATTTTGTGGTCATGTAAATTCTACTTGTAATACATTCGTAGTGCCAAAGCAGTTACTTGATAATCAATATATAATTTAATATTATTAAATATTTAATATATTTAATATTTTTAATAGTGTTTAATTTCTTACCGAATTATTTTATACTGGTATTTTTTAGTTTTTTATTATTTTTAAGATTGTTTTAATATTTACTATTTTATTATTTTAATTTAATATATAATTTAATATTGTTATTTAATACTTTATTATTTATTAATATTTACACCAATTTTCTTAATATTTTATTTAAATTTAATATTTTATTAATATAACAATAATGTGTTTTAATATAAAATTATTATATATTTAATTTATTTATTTCTTAATATAAATAATTACTTTATTAATATTATAATATACTTTAAAATTATATTAATATTTTATTATGTTAATATTGTAATAATTCATTATAATAATATCATAATAATATTTCATTATTAAATTTATAATTATATTTTACTTTGTTAATTTTATATTTTTATAATATTACGATATTATTATCATAAAATTTAATATTATAATAATCTTAAGTATTTTATAATATTATAATATTATAACTATATTTTATTAATTTTCTTAAGATTTTTTTAATATTTATGTTTTATTAGTATCCTTAAAATTTTATTCAGTTTCTTTAAATTTTCTTAAAATTTTATAATTACTTATTTAGTTAATATTGTAGTAATATTTTACTAATTTTTCTAATATTTTATTAATATTATTGTTATAAATAAAATATTAAGATTATTAATTTTTTATCTCAAATTTATTAATACAATTTAATTTGTAATAGTAGATTTAATTTAATAGTATTTATAACATTTAAATTACTGCTACAGTTAATTTTGTGGTCAACTTTTCCACTTACACTTTTACATTACCAACCAAACACCGTAAAACACAATATACTTTATCATTTACATTTTTACTTTATCAACCAAACACCGTAAAACACAATATACTTTTCCATTTACACTCCACTTTATCAACCAAACACCGTAAAACACAATATATTTTATCTGCTACAGTTTATTTTTTCCATTCTCATTTTACGACTTACGACTTGCGACGTTTTGCAACGAAACAAACAGGCCCATCAGTCAATGGATTGTTAATTAACACTTAAAGAGAGGATAAGTAGATCTAATGTAAATTTAGCGGAGCAAATTCTTCAGTCAAATGTAAACTTAAAAAGTGGATCAAATAACAATTTGAAAAAAGATCTTTCAAAAATAATAGAAAATGTCAAACTTTCAAGAAAAAGAACAAGGAAGAAGGAGAAGTCGTGAATGATTTTACTGCAAGAAAATTGGTTATATTGAAAAATATTATTGGCAAAAAAAACAACAACGCTGTGCAGACAAGTAGAAAAAAATGTTGACACAAAAACAATGATTAAGTAAACTTTCCAACAAATAATTTTGAAAGAAGAAAATTTTTTTGGTGAGGCTTTACTTCTTTTCACTTATATAGAAAACAAGAAAAGTTTATGGTATCTAAATAATGGATATAAAAAAGGTGACAAAAAGCAAGTTCTTAGAATTAGAAAAAAACTGAATAGTCTTAAGTATGGATGGGAGAGATTAAATAAGTCCAAGCATTTGAAAAAAGAAAAGTTATCATTGAAATAAAAAAGAGAAAATGGTACATTAAAGATGTGTGTAATGTAACGGAAAACTTATCAGCTCGGGCTAATTGATAGAAAGAAAATTTTACACCATATTTGACGATGACAAGTGCATGGTTTATAACAAGAGAAACAAGGAGTTGGTAATTTCAACGACAGTGACACACAACATGATGTTTTGAATTATATTTTTTAAACCCGGTATGAATATTTTCAACATCCAATCATGTAATTTTACCTGTTTTCTGTAAAGTCTCTTTATTAACAAGTTTGATGGAAGAAGTCTACAAAGTAAAAAAGAAGAAGTCAATCAAGAAGAACCAATTTTGAAATTTGATTAATTCTTTGAAAAAAAAGAAGTTACTGAATCGAAGAGCAATTACAAAAAAAAGTCATTGCAAGTAGATTCTATCACTGCATGAAGCTCAAAAGAAACTTAAAAGAAAGTTGAAGTAAAGATTTGGGCACAAATAAAAAGAAGACAAAATTCTTGTAAATAAATGCCCAGTTCAAGAAGCGGCAACAAAAGGATCATCAACACAAAAAATAAGAGTTCAACTGCTATGTAAAATCAAAAACATCAAATATGCATGAAGGATTTGAGTAATGGGAGATGTTGGAAATCATAATTCAAATCCTCATGGAAAATTAAAAAAGTCTAAGTTTGAGTTAGTTTAGAATTGTTGGGGTTTCTAATATTTAATTTTAGAGTCATAATTGTATTAGGGTAGGAGTTTCTTATATATATATTTAATAATAAACTAAGTAGTAGAATATGAATAGGAGCTTGATTTTGAGTTGGATTTGTTTTGCTTTTGTCTATAAAAGAAGAGGCTCAATATTTTGTAAAGAAAAAAGAAAAAGAAAAATTAAGAGAAACAAAAAGATAAATTTTATAGTTGAGAAAATTTTGAATAAAGATATTTTATTTTTGGGTCCTCCTTCCCCCTCAAATAAAAATCTGTGTTCTTCTTCTTCTTTAAAATCAACATTTTTTACTGAGAAAAGAAAAGCAATAAAGGGGCTGTTTGGTTGCAAGGAAGTGGGCGGAAGTAAGGAAATAGAGAAGTATAATTGTTCACTTCCCTATCTATCCAAACACCGGAAAAGGAAAATAAGAAAACCCATTTTCCTTTTCTTTTTTACACAATCATTTCCTCACTTCCAGAGTGCTACAGTTAATTTTGTGGTCATGTAAATCTCATTTGTAATAAGTTGTAGCACAAAACAATTAATTTTTTGATCATGTAAATATCACTTGCATTTTAATTACAGTACATTTTTTTATTAATTAATTTTATTTTAATATTATTTTTCGGTTAACTTTGTGGTCAACTTTTCCACTTTCACTTTCACATTACCATCCAAACACCAGAAAAAACAAAATATTTTTCAAATCACACTTCCCAACAACATCCAAACACTACAAAACTTACTAACCAATTCCCAAGTTTCAAAGAAAATTACTACCACTTTCTCAATTCCTCACTTTCACCCTTAACCAAACAGACCCTGCATGAAACGTGCACATGACTTGGTCTTCAAAACAATTGTAAAAAAATATGCATGTATAACTCCTAATTAGAAAATGGGGGGAAAAATAATCGTGAGAAAAATTCGATTATTTTGGGGGGGCAAGACATGGAGGCCATCTGAGTATGCATTATTGCACGTGGAAGGCTGCGTGGTGTCGGCAAACGTCAGGGGCTTCCAAAACTCCGGCGAGGGGGTGAGCTTACCGCATTTGAGCGGGGGTTGCTTCGTTCTTGGTTCTTGCCGTTGTCGGTGACGGGATCCCATCAAACCGAACTAATAATATAATAAATAAAAAAAGGGCAGCTGGAACTCGGGGAACTCGGGTTTGGACGGTCACGGAACCCATACGAAAACGTGCTCAGTTTGTTAATAAAGGAAAAGCGTAACCGTCCAATTAATGAGTAGAAAATTAATTCTTTTCCATTTTTGTTTAAGGGTGTTGGTGTTCGGCTCGTGGAAAGCAGATACAAGAAAATATGATGGAGCTCGTGGATTTCAGTTTCTGACTTTTTCTGTTAAAAATTTTAAAGACGTTTTTCATATAATTTGTTAAGTTGAAGGTGAGGTTCACCCCATCAGTTTTTGGGACAAACAAATAACCCAGATTATCAGGGAACCGCAATTTTCATCACTATCGGGGCAAACTTTTGCAATTTAATGCTTTTCCTAGGCAATCTATTTCAGAAAAAATATTAATAGACCTTTTCTTTTTCTTTTTGAACAAAAGCATTTAAGTAGACCATTCCATTAGACTAGAAAGTAAGACTCTCCTTCATTGTCCACAATGTCTTGTGGCTTTTAAAGTGCGTCGAGTGAAGTTTGAATAGCGTGGCTCCTTTTCCCGCCATTAACATCTCGCATGTTTTCCACAGCCAACGCTATGTGACTACTTTGTAAATTTACAGGCTTACACTAATTAGATCGAGGAGTTATTTGAACACCTAAAGTTAGAATAATACGGAGCACAATTGCAGGGAACAATAGTTGAGCCGATTGGTCCGCTACAGTTCGATCGACGTGCAATTTCAAGTGTTGTAGTTAAGAGCTCAAAAAAGGATTTGTCACATGAGTTACTGTCAAGTTGATTGCTTGTCAACTCTAACAGAGTGTTAGTTTATATTTTTCAGAAAGTCTGATAAATGTTAGATTTTTTGAATTAAAATAAAAGGAAAAGATTTCATTTCAAAATTTTGTTTTATCAAGAGCGTGTTTGTTTCGCCGCAAAACGTAAGTCATAAAACTTCTTTTCCATTTTCCGTTATTTGTTTCGCTAAAAAACAACTTGCAAAATGCAACTCTTCTTTTCCCACTTGCAATTACTACAGTTAAATTTGTGGTCATGTAAATCTCACTTTTACACTCATATTTTCCCACTTGCAGTTGCTACAGTTAATTTTGTGATCATGTAACTCTCACTTGTAGTACACTTACAGTTCAAAACAGTTACTTAATAATCAATAATATGTAATATTTTAAATAGTGTTCAATTTCTTATTTAATTATTTAATTATTTAATTTTTAATCTTTAATTTTTTATTGTTTTTAATATTGTTTTAATATTTAATATTTTATTATTTTATTAATACTTATTCCATTTTTATTATTTTATTTAGATTTAATATTTTATTAATATAATAATATTATACTTTAGTATATATTTAATTATTTATTTTTTAATACAAAAAATTACTTTATTAATATCACAATATATTTTATTATTATATTAATATTTTATTATGTTAATATTGTAATAATAATTCAGTATAATAATACTATAATGATAATTTATTATTAAATTATAATTATATTTTACTTTGTTAATTTTATATTTCTATAATATTACAATAATATTATAATAAAATTTATATTATAATAATTTTCAAGTATTTTTAATATTGTAATATTATAACTATATTTTATTATTTTTGTAAGATTTTTTAATATTTATATTTTATTAGTATTCTTAAAATTTTATTAATGTTCTTTAGATTTTAATAAAATTTTATATTATTTATTTAGTTAATATTTTACTATTTATACTAATATTTTATTAATATTATTGTTATAAATAAAATATTAAGATTATTAATTTTTTATCTCAAATTTATTAATACAATTTAATTTGCAATAGTAAATTTAATTTAATAGTATTTATAATATTTAAATCACTGCTACAGTTAATTTTGTGGTCAACTTTTTTACTTACGCTTTTACATTACCAACCAAACACCGTAAAACACAATATACTTTACCATTTACACTTTCACTTTATCAACCAAACACCGTAAAACACAATATACTTTTCCATTTACACTCACTTTATTAAGCAAACACCGTAAAACACAATATATTTTCTCTGTTACAGTTCACTTTTTCCATTCTCATTTTACGACTTGCGACTTGCGACGTTTTGCAACGAAACAAACAGGCCCCAAGTCAGTTTTGACCAAGTCTTAGAATCTAAATCAGTTGAGAAAATATCTCAACTGTGTGGATTTTCTGTTGAAGTTAGTTATAACAATTTGGGTTCTAAGCTTAAAAATAGACCCCTCGCTCCAATAGTAAGACACACAACTCATTTCTCTTTTTTCTTAAAAGAAAACCTAAAGACTACTCTTCGTGATAATGGCTTCAGTGTAAAAAAGAATTTTATCTTCATTTTTCTGATCAACTTCTTCATTTGAGCAGAGGCTCTGCCCACCGTCCTGAGCTGAGTGCTGGTGAATCCGGGGATCCTTTACCGCTAAGCGACAAAGTCGATTCAACGTCTGGATAAGGAGACAGGTTTTTGATCCTTTAGTGTAGCGACATTGCGACTGCATTCCTTAGACCAGATTCTTTTGTTTTATTTTAATTATAATTGTTATTACATGTTAGAATAATTGTTATTTTATCTTAATTTAATTTATAAAGATATTGCATGTTTTAAAACATAGTATAAAATTCTCAACAATAAATAGTACCACTTTAGAAAAGAAAATATCTTTTTTTTACACAATATCATCTATATTATGTCTCAGTTGAAGTTGCAGCTATAAAATTACCAGACTAAAAAATGCATATGTGATGTAACTTAAGGATAGAAATAGTAGTTAGAACTAGAACATGGCTTCAGCTACATCAAATCAAATAATTTGTAATTTGTAGGTTTTCACCATGTGTTGCCATAATGCAGGAAACAAATGTATCATCTATATTTGAATTAAATCTTAACCTTGTATGAGATTGTCAAATTCTGAATATAATTAATTTTAAGGTATGGTGATTGATGGAGGTGATTGGAGGATATCAAGTCCTTATCAAGGAACGTGACATACATGTCCTGAAAATGCGCCAAAATTACTCTTTTTGGTCCCCCAACTCAGAGAATTAAGAAGAAAGAAATAAAATAAGATTATTTATAAGAATATAATATAGTTTGTTGTGCGAATATTTGTGCTTGTATTCGCCTTCGCCTGGCGTTGTGCGCGTGAGGGATTCGCATTGGGGTCTGAAGAATTCTTGATGTTGACGACTTATAATAATAGAGCTTGGTTGCTGTGGATGGCCGAATCTTTCCTCAAGTTGACCAATCAACTAATGAATCGTCCAAACACTATCACAGTTAATTTTTCTCTCTTATAGTTCTGATTTGATTCCGAGGTTGCGATGACTCTCATCGATTGTTGAGTTAATTAGCTAAAAAAAAAATAATGAATCATCCATCGCACTTGATTCTTTCGGTTGGCTTGGATCAGTTAGAGCATAACTTCCGTACGAGTCATCGGTGCAAATCTTACAATGTTGACATATATTCTTCCCTCGACATGGCCCCGGTTAGGTTTCGAATTTTCTCCTGAAGATCGCCAGTGAATTCCATCGACGGTTGAGTTAACTAGGAAAAAAAACTAATGAATCATCTCGGTGTTGTTTGGAAACGAGAGTTTGCAAGAGTTGGGAACAAAATTGGGATTCTAACTCTTGCAAATTTTTTCAAGCGCTCAAAATTTAGAAGAGTTAAAAGGTCATAGTGGAGCCTAGGCAAGGGTATTTTTGAGATTTTTAAAATATATATATGCACTTTGCCCCTGCTTTTGGAGTGCGGTTTTTTAAACCCAAAAAAATGATAAATAAACTAATTAGTTAGTAGATCCAATAAATTACTAAGTAAACCCCCTCCTCCAAATTACCCTTAAAATTCTTATATTCTATATACTCAATTTAAATGTAAACATTCAGTTATACCCCAAATTTGAAATTAAATCCCCCTAAACCATTCGGACAAAATCCTCTCAGCCCGTTAAATCCCTTGGCCACTACAAGTGTATCTTAAAAGAAAGTCTAGTTCAATGTAATTCCACCTGTTTGGATTTGGTTAGTTCAAAATTTCTTTTTCTTTCCCCACCTTTTTGTCTTTTTCTTTCTATCAAACATGTTTAGTATGGCATCTTTAAAAACTAAAATGAAAAAAAATATTTATGCCATTGACAGAGATTTTAGGAAACAAAAAGTAAAGAGAAAATTATGTTTGAAATCTAAAACGAGATTCTAGAGGACATGCTAGAAATATATTTCAAGTACACATGAAATTATATATATAGTTTAGAATTCTTCTTTCCTAGAAAAATATTGAGAATTCTTCAAAATCATCCAAATCCTATCCAGTGATTTTTATTGAACCAAATTAATCTATCTTGCTCTTCACGATCAACAACCAAAATTGAACCAAAATTTAAGGAGAGATGAGTCAAAATTTTATAAAGTTTATGAGTTGAGTAATAGAGAGAGGTTTGAGGCTGAAAAAGAACTAAGATTATAGGAGTTGGGTGTACTTACTAATTATATGGATATACTAACTAAATATTATGGTAAAATTATAATATTTGAAAAGTTAATTCTATATTTTAGACTTTTCATTTGAGAGCAAAACTGTCAAATAAAACCTTAATTTATTTTTTGAGGCTATTTTTCACTTCTTTGAGTTTAAATAACCACACTCCTGCTTTTGGAGGGCAAGTGCTTAACTCTTACACCAATTTAAAATTGGTGTAGGAGTTAACTCATCCTTTCTCTAACTCTCTCTAATTCTTCTCTCTAAGGCCTTGTTTGGTAACCAGAGTTAATCTAAGAATTGAGCTAATTCTTATTAACCCTTGTCAAACAACCATAAATTGACAAGAGTTAGCAAGTCATGATGGAGATGGATTTAACCGAAAATCACCCTCAAAACCACCTCGCAATCCACCAAATTCTCCAGCCAAGAATTGCTAATTCCACCAAAAGACGTGGAATTAGCATATATCTTTATATGTCAACCCTTAAATCTAGCTAAATCCAATTCCAACCAAACAAAAAAAAAAGAGTTAATTCCTAACTCCTATTTATCTCACCTTTTTCAAAGCACTAAATCTAACACCTAACTCCATTTGTCAAACACAGCTTTACCACTAACTCCGACACCCCAACTCTAGTTACCAAAAAAGAACCTCCTGTTTGCAGTTTGGATTAAGTTATGGTTTCTTTGTGCACGAGTGCCCAGTGAAACTTGGAACTTTGTGAAGCCTAGAGGTGACCACACTGGGAATTTTTCATGTGCATGTTCCATTGTCACTAAATTCAAGATGTTGGTGCAATATAATTTTCACAGAAATAAAATGTATACCCGTAGAGATAAATTCTAAAGGGGTTTATTTACAGTTCAGTTTCTAACAAAAATTAAGAGAGAGTAAAAAACGGCAAGGCAAAGATACAAATTTTATGTAAAATCCAATTTAGAAAAACTACAGAGAGGAGGGAGAGAATTCACTATTTTTAGGAGGTTACGGTGAACTCGACAGAACTAAAACTCCGATATAATCTCTGAATACAATGGAATAATAGTTTGGGGAGCTCTCTTCTCTTGGAAGTGAAGTCTTAATTTTTTTGGTCCTTTTTTTTCTTTTTTATTGGTCTTTCCATCTTCCAGTGTATATATACTGTGGAGACTTAACTAGCAGTGTGGGTTATGCGGATTTCAATAACTGCATGATTTGTACGTTGTGATTCTTTTGCAATGGCTTGGATTCTGTCCTTGATGGTGGGAGTGATTTATGTTACTTTCTGTAATAGTCCACGTTGGATTAAGGGTCGTTGCATCGTTTGAAATGTGGAATGATCTGGTGGCGTAACAGATTCCATAAATACAAGCAGATATCAATGGAGTCGATTGCAGCTATCACCTTGGTCAGAATGAAAGAACTGGTCTCAGGCAGTTATGTTCTCAGAAGGAGGAGCGTCCTCATAGCAGTTGTTCCATTGGGAGGAGGAGCGGTCTCGGGAACAGTCGGATGATACTTTGCAGAGAGGTGTTTGGTCGACTTATCTTGTCGTCCGCCTTCGAGAGGTTCTAATGAGGATGGGCACGTGTCTTAATCTTGGTATAGGTCAGAAATTAACCACTACAATATCATAAAATAAATTTTATACTATTTTGGGGTTTTGTAAGATTTCATTTTGACGGTGTTATTGATCACTGAGATTGAGATTGGAACTGAACTTCCAAGAACCTGCTATACACTCACAAATTTATCTCAAGAAAAAAAAATAGCACCGAAATTTGTCCTGAATGTATATGTACACACACACACACACACACTCCCATTTAGAGACTCGTGTCATTCCTAAAGGATTAGAGGCTAATTTTTTTCACTCAAATGCAGCCCTATGACATTCGAATGAAAATGTAACGGTCCCAAATTCTAATAATCTCAATTAATATAAACATCTATATTGATCAACAGATTATCATTATCATCTCCAATATTCTTGAAAATTTCGGCAACACTTCCTTTATAAATACTAATCTGTCTGTCTGAATATACAGTTCAAGTTACAATAATTTTGGCCAATCATCAGCCTAATTAATCTCAATAAACATATAAACCAAACTCAATAATCACCCATGGAATCATAATAATATTTCGGCTCACAACGGCTTACTTATTCTTCAAATAACAATTTCGGCTTGACTTCACCTACTTATAAGGAAACAAAAAAATAAACGCTCGAGAGTACCCCTCTCGGCATCCACACCATAACACAAATTAACTATAACTCTAATTCACCACCATACTCACAGTCTAAGTTACCCTCATACATATCCATCTCATAGGGCTAACACAAGCAACTAGTATACATTGAGTAGGATCATGAGCATAAATAAGAAGAACTAAAATTACATCATTAATGCAATCATTATAAGTAAGATTTTTTAGCATAACGCTCAAAATATGACTTTGCTCCTCCGCCAAGCTGCAACATGAAACATGAAACTATGAGAGAATGAGCTCGATAGCTCAGTGAGGAGAGTCAAAGAATTTTAAGAAAATAGTGAACATAATCAATAAGAAGCATGGTTGTCCAAGAAATGAAGGTATATCGGGAAGAATATGGAAAATAGAAAATAGATGACATCTCATGATTTAGTACTCAAGGCAATGGTCTCCAAATTCTTCGGGGATGATCAGACTCTCATGGTCATTGATTCCCCATTTTTTTCCTCAAGTTTTCATTGGACATATAATAGGATTTATAAGTTGTATAGAACAATTTTGTTTAATTATCTATCTTATAACCGAATTGATTTTATACTTACATATATATTACACGCATATCATGTATTTTCTCCACGGTAATACACCAAACACAAAAACTGAATTGTAGGTGTAAATTTGTGTTTAGATAACACAGGCATCACACAACACATATGTATATCATATAATCATATCACCCTTCACGCATCACAGTAACACATCATACTTCGCAACATTCACATGTCATGCTAAATGAGATACACATAATACATTACTCATATACACATATAGTTCACACATGAGTGTGAAATTCTCCGTCTTCTCTCTCCTACTGGCTCCCACCCGGCCCCTTTCTCCGTAAATATACATGTATAACAATAACACCGTCTTTCCCCTCCTACCGACTCTCGCCCGACCCCTTCCTCCACATATACATACAAATAGGTATAAAATAATATGTAATGCCCCGATCCCAAGGATACGGAGACGTTATGGCGACGTACATACGCGAGGTGAAAACACCCTCACGCGTACGCTAAGCCTCAGTACAGGACATAATCCCCATATACACAAGGGTCCCAGCAGGAAATAAGTACAAGAATACCTGTAGAAAGATGTTAGTGATCATAACAGATAGAACAACAGGGATAAATAAGATAACAGCAAGAAATCATAAAGATACCTATGAATAGTCTCGATGAGGAAACTCCTATGTAACTCCAAGGCACTATCTGATAATATGGTGACTCGGATCTCCAACCTGGGCACGCAAACCCAGGGTCGTCAGAAAGCGACCTAGTGAGTGGTAAAATGAAGGAGGCAGTAATAGATACAATAGTAATAAAATCATGATAATAATATATAATACATGATGTTGTAATAGTGATACCATATAATAAGTATATACTAAGCAGTAGAAATATATAAACAGGTTATCTTTTAATACCTTCACTACCTAACCGGTTATCATCAGGTCATGTCTCTAATCGTATCCAGGGTATATCATAAATAATGTTGTTTAGTGGTGACGTAATAGAAATGAACATGCTAGTGGAGACGTGATTGAAGTGAACATGCAGATGGACATATGCACCATAACCACAATACAGTGTTGTGCATATACAGTAATGATGTCTGCCATACAGAAAACAGAATATATGCAATGCAGAACATGCGTAGTATGCCACCACAGAAAGTATAACATGTAACAGGTAAAGTAACAAGTAGACATGTAACATGATAGCGAATAAATCATTAGGAACAATAACAAGATAGCATACATGTATCAGGCAAGTCATGTCATTTATATAATATTAGCAATCAGTATCACCTGGTATTTTAATCAATCTCTTCCAGTGTCCCATACCACTGGCAGTTCATACTGGAGCCCGCACTCCAGTCGAACCCATCCGGACATGGCCTACGAGTACCATTATCCAAACGAGAGAGTGACCAAATAACAAGTGTTCCCGACGTCACTATTGTGTATACTGTTTATTATGTCAATTGGAAACCCATGGTCGAGGAGCTCTTATCTGGTGGGTGTATCCCGTGCATACCCAGGACAACGGCCTTATCAGACCCCTGGCTGCTGAGACCAGGACCAGCCCGCTAGGGCTGTAACATGTAACGAGATCTCAATGAGCTAAAATAATAACGGGAAATGGGAGCTCATGAGTAACAGACGGTAGCCAGCACTACCCCGTCCCCTGCAGTGGGATAAACAATGGATCCAGACATCCACCCGACAAGATCTAGTCAACCGTCAAGTCTCCCCATACCCAAGTTATCTTTATGATCTGATATTACAAGAACAAATACAATACATGATACATGTAACATGATTACATGACCTGGACCTGAGCTCTGTTGATAGCATAGAACAATATAACGGGAAACGGGAACAATATAACGGGAAACGGGAACAATAGATGTGGGATTCCACATATCGCATATCAACAGCTCTCATGTCCAGTAACGGGAATATCAATAACAAGAATATCAATAGATGTAACGGGAAACAATCATGTAACAGGAATACATGAGTAATGAACGGTGATCCATATGACAAGAATAGAGAAACCATGTATGCATGTGTAACAGGGATGCCGAGAATCCATGTAACGATGATAACATTATATATAGATATATAGATGCACATGAATACGAAATAATAGCGTGACGTATCATAGTAACTGTGCAACGATGATACTAGCACATGAACTATCAGTGTCGCGTATCCATGGCAGAGTGACAATATGCATGTAGCAGTAATGAAATGACAACGTTTAGTGAATCGGTGTATCGATGTACCGGTGGGACATAGTGTTGCGTGTAAGAGGATCTGTGTAACGGTGTTACATGTATATGAGATAACAGTGTCCCGTGTGATAGGATATCCAAGTCATAGTGTGAATACTAATGTTAGCGTCTGGGGTAATAGCATCTACTCGAGTGTCAACTACTGCTAATAAGAATAACGATTCCTATATCAATTTAGAGACTAGGTTTACTTAGGAACATTATTAACTTCAGAAATCTCGTTAATTAGCCAATCATCCAGATCAGGTATCATCTATCTATCAGTATGTTTTACTTACAGGGACTACTGGGATTTCCCAACAATGACATTTAGTGTTTAATAATTATAATGATTTACCGATAATCACGTTTTATTAATTAGGCAACCAATCAAGATACTAAACATGATAAAATAAGGTTTATAAAAAGAAAACACTCACAAACTAGCCATGGGAAGGTAGCTCTCTTTCCCACGATCGCAACGGATCTAGAATCGTCCGAATCGGAGTCCGGATGCTCCAAATATCGCCCGAACGCTAAAATCATCAAAATGGGTTAAATATGTAAATAAAATATATCAATTGCAAATAAGATAAATTATTAGGGAGTTTTATGAAAATTTACCTTTATTAGGTTTTGGAGCGGGTTGGCTCGTAACGGGTCGGGTCCAGATCTACAACCCAAACCCATTAACTTAAGTAAATGGGTTATCGGGTTCACAGGTTGGGTTTGGGTTTACCAATGAACCCAATAGGGTTATTGGGTTCGGGTGTGAACCCGAACCCAGTATCACAGCAGCAGCAGCAGCTGCTGCTGCTGCCGCGCGCGCAGGCTGGCCGGCGGCGAGAGGAGCCCGCCAGCGGCGGTCCCGGCCGCCGGCGGCGCGGCAGTTCAGGCCGCACAAGAGAGAGAGTGAGATAGAGAGAACAGGGAGAAGAGGAGGGGGTGCAGCGGGGCAGCGGCCGCCCAGGCTGCCTCACCGGTGGTCGCCCAGGCCGGCGGCGGCGCTCAGGCCGCCACCGGCGTTCTGGGGCCCAGCGGGGGAGAAAGGGAGAGAGTGAGAACGAGTGGCGAGAGAGAGATAGAGAGGAGAAGGGGGCAGGGGCTGGCGCGTGGCCAGCCCTGCCTTGCCGGCGCAGCTCCGCCGGCGCCCCGTCGGCGGTGATAATTCCAGAACTAGAGGGAGGGACGGTTTAAAAGAAGGAGAGATTGGCGGTGGGTTAAGGTGGTGGGGGAGGAAGCGTGTAGAAGAAGGAAGAAGGGAGAAGAAAAGAAAGGAAAAAGAAAGATTAAAATAATAATATTTTATTATTATTATATTGGCCCGATATTCGACCAGCTCCGAACAGTGCCAAAAAATTACAGAAAATAGAGAATATTAGCCTGAGACATAATATGAAAATAGTTTGATGAAATTCAGTCCAGTTTGTAAGTTAAAAATCCTGAAAGGTTTCACCGGTACTGGGCGAACCGATTTGGCCGGATTTTCGATAAATTCAGAAAAATTCCCAAAAATATCAAAATGTAGCTCATGTGATTCTAAGACATATGGTGAAAGTAAATTCTCAAAATACAACTCCGTTTGTGAATTAAAAATCAGAGATCCGCTTATCGGTATCGGTCGACACCGACTACGGAGATTTTCCAAAATAATCCAGAAAAATTTCAGAAAATCAGAAAAAATCTAAAATATTAGAAAATAATATTTGAAACTGAAATCATCTCAAGCTAACTACCAGAAAGGTCAAATCAACCTTATACGACGTATCGCGTACTGATACTGTGATACGTACACCAGGGATCAGGGGGTTACACAATAACACCATCTCCCCCTCCTACTGGCTCCCGCCCGGCCCCTTTCTCTATATGTGTGTGTGTGTATTTAAATAAAAAATAGTAACATCGTCTTCCCTCTCCCGCCCGGCCCCTTTCTCCATGTATATACAAAAAATGCAACAAACATATGGTATATTTGCACACAAGTAATCATCAGTTTATCACAATACGAAAAGTCAACCAATTATTATAGTTTGCTTTCAAGTTCATCAATTTGTTTCCAAACAATGTCTGTGGTTCATAGTACATGAGTGTATATGTAATTCGCAAGTCGGCGCTGTAGTGATATACGCACGTCATTATTAATTGTCGAGTTCTTATTCACATTATTAGTATCCAACTTTCTTGATCATGTTACTTATATATATATATATATATATATATATATATATATATATATATATATATATATATATATATATATATATATATATATATATATATAGGGAAAAGTGTTCCTAGTAGGTCTCCTTAGATTGTAATCTAAGGAGATAGCTTAAAACTCCAGCATTCCGATTTTTATTTCACGATCTGACCATACATTATCATATTCATGTTATAAGATGTACGCATATAAAAAGTCACGTGATTTGAAGTTATTTTGCTCTATTTTCTTCGGGTTCAAACATTAATGGTTTTTAAACAGTAGAACAAAATGGAACGATTAGATCAATGAGTAAATGAACTTCAAATCACGTGATTTTTTATATGCGTACATCTTATAATATGAATATGATAATGTGCGGTCGGATCATGAAAAAAATTGGGATGTTGGAGTTTTAAGCCGTCTCTTTAGATTACAATCTAAGGAGACCTACTAGGAGCACTTGACCCATATATATGTATATATATATCACCAACATGTCTCACGCGATCAAGATCATAAAATTTTTCAATTTGCACGCAATTTCAAACATATATGCTATTCACATTCATAACAATCATTTAATTTCACATTAAATGTAACCCCCTGATCCCTAATGTACGTATCACAGTATCAAAGTTTAATACGACGTACAAAGTTGATTTAATCTTCCTAGTAGTCAGATTGAGCCGATTTCAGTTTCAAATATTATTTTCTATTATTTTATATTTTTCAGGATTTTCTGAATTTTTTGGATTATTTTGGAAAATCTCCGTAGTCGGTGTCGACCGACAACGATAATCGGATTTACGATTTTTAATTCACAAACGGAGTTGTCTTTTGAGAATCCGCTTTCACCATGTGTCTTAGAATCCTATGATCGACGCTAGGGTATTTTTGGGGATTTTTTTTGAATTTATCAAAAATCGGGCCAAACCGGTGTCACCCAATATCGGCGATACTTTTCCGGATTTTTAATTTGCAAATTTGACTACATTTCTTCAAACAGTTTTCATATTAGGTCTCAGGATAATATTCTCTATTTGCTGTACTTTTTGGGAACCGTTCGGAGATAGTCAAAATTGCACCCAATAAAATAATAATTTAAAAATCCTAATTTTTCTATTCTTTTTCCCCTTCCTCTTTCTCCAATCTTCTGAATTATTCCCACCGCCATTCTTCCACCGCCTCTTAACCCAACCGCCTCCCCCTCTTTAAAATCCCTTTTTCCTTCTCCCTCTCTATAAAAATCTCTCTCTCTAAAACTTTCACTCTCTAAAGCTCTCTCTCTCCTCACTCTCTCTCTCTCTAACTGTCTCTCTCTCTATCTGAACAGGCCGAAGGGCCTAACGGCGCCCCAGGCTAGGCCGAGCCGCCGGCGTCCCTCGCCGGCCAGGCCTGGCGGCGCCGGCGGGCAAGCCAGGCGCCACCACCACCACCTCCTCCTCCTCCTCCTCCTCCTCTTCTCCTTTCTTTTTCTCCTTCTTCTACTGTCATCCAACCCTCTCTCTCTCCCTCTCTCATCCTCTCTCTCTCACTCTCCCTCTCTCGTTCTCGCAGCCTGAACCGCCGCCGCGCCGCCGGCGGTCGGGACCGCCGCCGGCGGGCCTCCCTCGCCGCCGGCCAGCACCAGCAGGCCGGCCTGTGCGCGAGCACAGCAGCAGCAAATGCTGCTGCTGCTGGCTATTGGGTTCGGGCATGAACCCGAACCCATTAACCCTATTGGGTTAGTTTGGAATCCAAACCCGTTTGCCTTATAACCCAATAACCCATTACTTAATTTATGGGTATGGGTTGTGGATCCAAACCCGACCCGTTAAGAGCCCAAACCCGCCTCCAAAACCCAATAAAGGTAATATGACATAAACCCCTGAGAATTTATATTATTTGCAATTGATATATTTTTATTGCATATTTAACCCATTTTATTACTTTTAGTGTTCGGGCGATATCTGGAACATCCGGACTCCGAATTGGACGATTCTGGACGCGTTGCGATCGTGGGAAAGAGAGCTACATTTTCGTGACTAGTTTGTGAGTGTTTTTATTTTATAAATTATATTTTTACCATGTTTAGTGAAAGTGATTGATTGCGTAGTTAATAAAACTTGATTATCGGTAAATCATTATAATTATTGTTTACTCGGTAAATCCCTAGAATTAAAACATAATAAAACCTGATTTATTATATGGGATGATTGGTTAGTTAACGAGATTTTCGAAGTTAATAATGTTCATAAGTAAAACTAACCACGAACTTGATAATTAAAATAGATCATTATGTTTATACTTTGGTGGGACCTACCGTATTCATAAGATAATAATAGTGAGTATAATTAGAAGTATTTAACACTCGAATAGATGATATAGCCGTATTACACCGGACACGATAGTTTACATACAGTGCATTATATATTCACGTCCATCTGTTACATAGAGACTTGTTAGACTAAACAGTAATGTGCATACACTCGGAACACCGTGACTTACATATCCTGTCACACGGGACACTGTTATCTCATGTACATGTATCACCATTACACATACTATGACACGCCACACTATTATTTCGTATTCATATCCCACCGATATATAGCTGCACCACTTCACGGAATACCGTCATTTCATATATTGTTATCATCGTACATGGATTCTCGGCATATCACTGTTACACATGCATGCATGGTTTCTATATTCTTGTCATATGGATCACCGTTCATATTGCATGTCATACTCATGTATTCCTGTTACATGATTGTTTCTCGTTACTGGATACATGAGCCGTTGATATGCGATGTGTGGAATCCCTCATCTATTGTTTCCCGTTTCCCGTTATCGTATTTTGTGCTATCAACAGAGCTCATGTTATGTTATCGTGTTACATGTACCATATCCTGTACTTGTTCCTGATATACTGTATAGTGAACGATAATAAAGAGAACTTGAGTATAGGGGAGACTTGACGGTTGACTAGGTCTTGTCGGGTGGATGTCTGGATCCATTATTTGTCCCACTACAGGGGACGGGGTAGTGCTGGCTACCGTCTGTTAAAGCACATGAGCTCCCGTTTCCCGTTATTATTTTAGCTCATTGAGTTCCCGTTACATGTTACAGCCTTAGCGGGCTGGCCCTGGTCTCAGCTGCCAGGGGTCTATTTAAGGCCGTTGTCCCGGGTATGCACGTGATACACCCACCTGACTAGAGCTCCTCGACCATGGGTTTCCAATGAACATAATAAAACAGTATGCACAATAGTGACATCGGGAACACTTGTTATTTGGTCACTCTCTCGTTTGGATAATGGTACCCGTATGCCATGTCCGGATAGGTTCGACTGGAGTGCGGCCTCCAGTATGAACTGCCAGTGGTATGGGACACTGGAAGAGATTGATTAAAATAGCAGGCGGTACTGATTGCTACTATTGGATAAATAACATGACTTGCCTGATACATGTATACTATTGTTTAGTTATACTTGTTACTGTACCTGATCATTTATCCGCTCTCATGTTACATGTATACTTTGTTACTTTACCTGGTACATGTTACAGTTACATGTATTCTGTTTTCTGTATACCTTGCAGACATCATTACTGTTTATGCACAACAACGTATTATGGTAATATTGCATATGCCCATCAGCATGTTCACTTCTATCACGTCACCACTAGCATGTTCATTTCTATTACGTCACCACTAGACAACATTATTTATTATATAAACTGGATACGACTATAGACAGGATCCGATGATAACCGGCCAGGTAGTATGGTATTAAAAGATGACATGTTTATATATTTCTACTGCTTATTATATGCTTATTCTATGGTATCACTAATACATCATCATGTATTAGATATTATTATCGTGCTTGTATTACTATAATAGATATTACTGCCTCCTTCATTTTACCACTCACTAGGTCGCTTTCTGACGACCCTGGGTTTGCGTGCCTGATAGGTAGTAAAAAGTGCATATTTATCACTATATTTACTATCACATTTTCATATTTATTCCTATAATTGTGCACAATTACTAATGTTTTATTATTTATTGTGTGCAGACCTTGAGAAATAAAAATAAAAGAATAAAGCCTTAAAAGAAGCCCAAAAGCCCATGTTTAAAGCCCATTGCAAAAGTTGAAATTATCAAATATCAAAATTGCAATTACTAAGGGCAATAGTTGCAAATACTAAAAGAAGAGGGAAGGATAGACTTCTATTCAACCCTAAATACTTGCAGGATGAGGATAAAAGCCAAGAAGGAGAGTTCAAGATCACAAATTCGTTGATAAAAGATTTGGATTTAGGGTAACTTGCTTCCCAAGTTATCCTGAAATCCCAAAATAAAGAGTCAGGATACATCTTCCAGAAAGATAAACCCAGATGGACGGACCAGAGAAGGCCACGCGCGAAAGCGCGTGGCCAGCCGACACAACTTGGCCGCGGAAACGCGGCCCAAGCTGCGTTTCCGCGGCAGTTTGGATAAGCCAGGGCAACGGTTTTCGTGGAGGAGTCGTATTGGGACTCTACCTCCTTCTGCACCTATAAATACCCCTGCAGAGCAACCGAGAAGGGCGTACAGCGAACTACAAAGCAAAATCTAGGGTTTTTAGGCTAGTTTGTAGTTTAGGTTTTTATTTTTTTTTTGTAGTCTTTATTTTCTTTTAAGAGGGAGAGGCCTATGTTGAGAGTGACACCGATGTACCCTCTTCCTTTCTTCCATTGTTTCAAGCAATAAATGTAATTTTTTTCTTATGTTCATTGTTTTACTTTCCTTTTCGTTTTCTTTTCCTTTTCTATTTTATCTCTGTTGGTTTTTGATGAGCATGCAAGTGATTTCCGAAGCACAAATATAACAAGTCTTTGTGAGTGGCAACGATACTTCATGGAGATGTTCTCCTCCTCAAGGTCCGTATCACTTCATTCTTGCCCAACTTGATGATATAATGTGAATAGGGGACTGAGTTCGATCCTATGATTTATGCGTTGAACGCCTCCGAAGTAAGGTAGAACATGTAAGGTTTTCACGTATTTCATCAACCAAACTAAGGTAAGTGTTCCTTTCTTTTCTTTTATTTCTGTAGATTAAGTCACCAACACCTCATCTACCAACTCTTTCTTTCCCGACTCATTGTAAATATTGCTTCTATTTCTCCATCTTCTTAACCTACCGCTTTCTTCCTAACCTAACTTTAACCACTATTTTCTTATTTTCCTTTTAATAACTAAAAGAAGAAATTTTAGAGAACTTACTTAACAAGCTTCCATCGCTAGTCCCTCCCTGAGGATCACGACCCGCATAGCCATTGCTACAGCGGATTAGAATTGAGCACCTTGCACATCTTTACTTCTAAATCCAATATTCTATATTTTGTGTGTAGGAAAAACTCAATCAAAATTTTGGCGCCGTTGCCGGGGAGGGACGGTAAGTTTCTCTCTCTAAAAAAAAACTAATTATTGATTTATTTATTCTTTTTGTTTGCAGGATCAGAGTGTTGGCCCAAAGGCCTATCACCCTAGTTTTGATGATGATCAACTCATGAAGTTATGTTTACTAATGATCTTGTGTTTAATTAGTGACAGATTCATTATCAAGATCTTAGTAGGTGCATAGCTCAACAAAGGATAAAATGTCAAGATTTAGAGCTAGCACGGTGTGATCCAAGGAGCTTTTGGATCAAGCTTGGACCAAGTCAAGAAGATGAGAAGCCTTCAAGTGAAGACTTCAAGAAGATCAAGACTTGTGTCTAGATATAAGATTTTTGTTTTTAGTTAAAATGTAAAGGATAGAGTAGTTGGTGGATTGCTCAAGTACATATACACACACACTCTTGATAGAATTGTTTTCATAAAAGATTTTTTAGTTTAGAAAAGATTTTTCTTTGTGACAAAATACTATTTGGTTTTTGATATTAATGTTTACATCTTTCAACCAAAACCAAGTTTATGCTTAATGCCAAAAACATAGATATTTCATCTTGATTGTGTAGTGGATCATATCCATACACACTATGCTTTAAAAGTATATCTTGTTTTTGTATTTGATGAAGAGTTTTGGAAAATAAGTTTTTTTTTTTTGGAAAATACAAGTTTTCACATGAGCCAAATATTTCCATATTACAAAAATAGTCCAATCTTTTATAACATGCCTTGATTTTGTGCAAGCATGTTTGTATATCAAAGTATATTGGTAAAACTATTTTTGTAGATTTTTATGTATTTTATGAGATTTTATTTGAGCCAAAAGACTAACTTTTTAATCTCAGAAAACTGTTTCAGGCTTCGGATAAGTTGACTTACTACCTTTATAGTCGACTAATCCTGGAGTCGGCCGACCGGACCTGTCGACCGACGTGCACAGATGTGCACGCCTTTGTGCACTGGAGGACGGCCGACCGTACAGGTCGACCGCTCCAGAGAGCAGAGCTCTCTGGAAAGTTCGGCCGACCGTACGGGTCGACCGACAGAGAGTTCGACTCTCAGCTCCAGTGGGTCGGTCGACCCGTACGGTCGACCGTGGCTCCAACAGTCGGATTTCTGACCGTTGGCGGTCGACCGGCAGCTCTGACAGACCCCAACGGCTATATTTTTCTGGCCTATAAGTTTGGGGGTTTGGTCATTGTTTTGAGCCAAGATTTTAGGAGAGCTTTGAGCCAGTTTTTCCCATTCTTTTAAAAGGGTTTTCTCCACATATTTGAGTGCAAATACTTCCAATCTAAAGGGAAGATTTTATTTAGAGTGTGTTAAAAAAGATTCTTTGAGTTGTCCTCCACCATCTCTTTCCTTATTTTTCTCACACAAACACTTGAGCTATCCATTGATTATTCATTCTATAGGAGTGTTGTAGTGAGAGTGCCTTTAGGTGATCAAAGTGTTGTGATCACCAAAGATCTTTTCTTTGTTCTTTGAGGAGACGGGCAAGTGTGCTCGTGGTTGTTTAGGGTTCGGGTGCGAACTCTTGTTGATGGAGGTGCGGCCTCAGCGAGCCGGTGGGCTTGCGTGTGTACGGGACTAGAGAGTCCGAGGGCTTGTAGGTATCGCGGCACCGAGGAGAGATCCATTGGGATCTTGCATAGTGGAAATCCTTCGTGTGTCGAAGGCGGGGATGTAGAGCAAGTGTGCTCGAACCTCGAAACATACCCTTGTGTTTGCGATTGCCATTTCTCTCTATCTCTATCTCTTTTATATTTTGCATTCCTTTAATGTCTATCTTTATATGCATGATATACTTGTGTGCTTAAATTGATATACTTGCGTGGGATTGTTTGCTAACACTTGTATTTAACCAAGAGAGCCAACGCGGCACCTCAACCCATTCAAGGGGAATCTAGAGGAGTTTGTCCAGAGCCCTTCACGGGGAATTCGGCAACACTCTTTGGTTATACGTGGTGTTTAGTGTAAAAGATTTAATTTGGTCATAATTGTTTTAGTTTCCACATTATTAGGCATTAAGTGACCATTAGATTAGCCATCACCTATTCACCCCCCTCTAGGTGAACCTTCAATTGGTATCAGAGCTTGGTACTCTGATTTGGTCTAACAACCTAGAGTAAAAGATCCTTATTTTTAGGCTAATCACAATATTTGTACACACACCATGGACTTCATGTCACCACCCACCTTTGACATTCTTAACATCCAAATTTGGAAGGTTAAGATGTCACTGTACCTCAAGGCCTTAGGCATTCATGTTTATCTTCCTACTACTAATGATGCATATATTAATAATAGCAAGTACATTAAGGCTAACTCAAAAGCCCTTCATGCTCTAAAATCAACCCTAAATGATAATTATTTATCTAGGGTTTCTAATGTTGAATCGGCTTTTGTAGCTTGGAACATCATCTCCTCTCTTGACGAAAAGGATCTATATTATGCCGGGAGCGATTCGGATGTTGGAAGCAACACCTCCAACAAGTGCTATATGGTCTAAGGGGATAACCCCCTTGAGGTAAACTCCGAATCCGATGATGAAGACATGTCATATGATGAGCTTACTACCTTTTGTCAACTTGTGCTTGAAAAATATGACATGCTTAAAAAGAAAAATAAAAATTTGAAAAAGAACATTGCTTGCATGCATATAGAACAAGATTCTTTTAAATCTAACATTGCATGTTTAGAAAAAGATTACAAAAATTTGAAAAAGAATTTTGATGCCATGCTTAATGAAAAAGATTCATTAGAAAATAAAATGGCATGCTTAGAAAAAGAAAATAAAGATTTGAAAAATGAGAATGTTTCCTTGCTTGCAAAATTGAATGATTTATGTGAAGGAAACACTATTTTGAAAAATAAAGTTGATTTGGTGGAAAAACAAAAAGAAGTTATTTTTTAAGAAAACAAATCTTTGAAAAGAAAAATTTGTGAAAAAGAAAAAGATTTTGTTTCACAAAAGAAAAAGAAAAATGATTCTTTATCTCATCATGTTGTTCATACCACCACTAATGAGATTAAAGATTTGAAAAATAAAATGGATGGTTTGAGTTCATCTTTGAACTCTTGTGCTTTTAATCATTCTAGGTTGGAGTCAATGTTTTCAAAGAAACAAACTCCACACATTCATGCACATCATAACCATGCATTTGCTTATATTGCACAACATGATAACACTCCTACACATAAGCATACTAAGGTGTACGTATGTACACATTGTGGCCGCAAAGGCCATTTAGCAAAATATTGTTATGATAGATTAGATCATTTTAATTTTGCTAAGAATAAGAATTTTTGGGTGCCTTACAACAAGACTAACCCAAAGGACCCAAGAAAATATAGGTACCAAAACCCCCACCATTTGCTTTTGATGTAGGTGAGGGCTCTCACAAAACGTGAGAGGATCGGTGCCTTGGTAGTGGATGCACTTGGACATGATGGACATACTTTTGGGATGCATCACTATCAAGGAGCTTTGGTGGAAAGACCACCATTTTTGGAGTTTTGGAGTTGGTATCAATCTCTAAACTCCTACTTTTATGTACATGCCTTTTACATATATCATATTCATAACATGTTCATGTTTTGTGTTTTTTTTTGTGTGCTTCATATGGTATTTACATGTTTAAATGTAGATTTTATCAAAACTTGCATGTATACATATACAAATAGTGAATTACAATTGATTCATATATGATTGAACTTTATGCTCATTCGTACCACTATTTGCATATGCATATTCTAGTTTTGATGATTCTTTCATTTATACTTGTTATGCCTATTTTATGACTTTACTTCATGTATATGTATTTTTAATTCAAATCTAATAAATATACATGTGTACCCGTGAGTCTCTTGCCTTCATGCAAACATCATTAATAGACTCTTTTATATTTGGGATATGTATGTGTATTGTTAGGATTGGATAAATCATACATATACCTTGAAGTTTACTTTAAGATGAAAAATAAAAATTTTCATGATTTATTTTTAATAAAAAAATTTCATGTCTTGTCTAAAAATGAGATTCATGTTTGATTGAGCTTCAATGTCTATTTTCATGAAAATGCTATTTACATAACCTTTGAACACTCATCTTTTACTTTTCAAGATAATTTTGAGCTTTATGGACTATGAGTGATTGAACTTTTATGTATTTAGTATGATTCATGAAATACATATGCTTTGATTTCATGTTTTTGAAGGATCTTTAACTAGTTTTTTTTTCAAAAATTATTTTAACTAGTTAATTGTTCTTCATTTGGTAGAGTTTTTCAAACACAGCTAATTTTCAAATCTATTTTGAAAACCCCTACCATCTATGGGCGGATGGATGGGCGTGTATGCCTTGTAAGCTTAATTGACAAATCTTTTACCTTGTGCATATCAAGGGATGGTAGGTTTTGAGTTATATACATGATTTACATTGTTATTTTCAATTAGTATCATTGGATCTTTTCAATTGGTATCTAAATTGAAATTTTTGTATATACTCATATTTTGTTTATATATATGTATGCCTTCAATGACAATCTCTATTATCATACATATATATGATATTTTAGTGCTTACTTTACATTTAGTATCTTAAAAAAAATTGATTGTTTTACAAGAGCTCTGATACCTTTAAAATTTTGTTATATGATATCTTAAATTTGGTTACTAAGATATCTCAAAATTTGTTTTATTAAGAAAAATTAAAAAAAAATGTTTTGATATGTATTTCCTATATGCAAGGAGAGCTTAACATCTCTTCAACATATAGATTCATGTTGAGTATATTATAAATTGAGGAGCTTGACAACTCTTCTTTATATGATATACGTGTGTAGGGGGAGCTTCACATCTCCTCTTATGCATTACATAATATGTGTTATGTGAATTGGGGCATGTCATCCCTTCTTCATATAATGCATATGTGTAGAGAAGCTAACTTAGCGTCTTCCTCTTCATGAATGTATATCGCATATAAATCTTTATTGATTGATTTGTTTAACCCCTTCTTGACCTCTTTGTTTTTGACAAAAAGGGGGAGAAAAATTTTATTTGATTTGATTTTACTTTGAACCCTTGTTGATGATTGACAAAAGGGGGAGAAGTATTTGAGTTTATATGCATGTTTTCATTGCTTAAGGGGGAGAAGTATTTGTCTTCCTTATTATTTATGCATTTATATTTTTGTATTGCAAATAGGAGAAAAAGATTTTAATTTATGCTTGTTGCATGTTTTATCTCCATACTTGCATACATATTCATGTGCCTCATTGCCATATTTATTATTTATGTCTATGCATGAGTTAAGGGGGAGCTTCTTTGAAGTTTTACTTTAATCCATGCATATATAACTTCATGTGTTTTGTCATCATCAAAAAGGGGGAGATTGTTGGCCCAAAGGCCTATCACCCTAGTTTTGATGATGATCAACTCATGAAGTTATGTTTACTAATGATCTTGTGTTTAATTAGTGACAGATTCATTATCAAGATCTTAGTAGGTGCATAGCTCAACAAATGATAAAATGTCAAGATTTGGAGCTAGCACGGTGTGATCCAAGGAGCTTTTGGATCAATTTTGGACCAAGTCAAGAAGATGAGAAGCCTTCAAGTGAAGACTTCAAGAAGATCAAGACTTGTGTCTAGGTATAAGATTTTTGTTTTTAGTTAAAATGTAAAGGATAGAGTAGTGGGTGGATTGCTCAAGTACATATACACGCACACTCTTGATAGAATTGTTTTCATAAAAAATTTTTTAGTTTAGAAAAGATTTTTCTTTGTGACAAAATACTATTTGGTTTTTGATATTCATGTTTACATCTTTCAACCAAAACCAAGTTTATGCTTAATGTCAAAAACATAGATATTTCATCTTGAATGTGTAGTGGATCATATCCATACACACTATGCTTTAAAAGTATATCTTGTTTTTGTATTTGATGAAGAGTTTTGGAAAATAAGTTTTTTTTTTTGGAAAATACAAGTTTTCACATGAGCCAAATATTTTCATATTACAAAAATAGTCCAATCTTTTATAACATGCCTTGATTTTGTGCAAGCATGTTTGTATATCAAAGTATATTGGTAAAACTATTTTTGTAGATTTTTATGTATTTTATGGGATTTTATTTGAGCCAAAAGACTAACTTTTTAATCCCAGAAAACTATTTCAGGCTTCGGATAAGTCGAATTACTACCTTTATAGTCGACTAATCCTGGAGTCGGCCGACCGGACTGGTCGACCGACGTGCAAAGATGTGCACGCCTTTGTGCGCTGGAGGATGGCCGACCGTACGGGTCGACCACTCCAGAGAGCAGAGCTGTCTGGAAAGTTTGGCCGACCGTACGGGTCGACCGACAGAGAGTTCGACTCTCAGCTCCAGTGGGTCGGTCGACCCGTACGGTCGACCGTGGCTCCAACGGTCGGATTTCTGACCGTTGGCGGTCGACCGCACGGGTCGACCGGCAGCTCTGACAGACCCCAACGGCTATATTTTTCTGGCCTATAAATTTGGGGGTTTGGTCATTGTTTTGAGCCAAGATTTTAGGAGAGCTTTAAGCCAGTTTTTCCCATTCTTTTAAAAGAGTTTTCTCCACATATTTGAGTGCAAATACTTCCAATCTAAAGGGAAGATTTTATTTAGAGTGTGTTAAAAGAGATTCTTTGAGTTTTCCTCCACCATCTCTTTCCTTGTTTTTCTCACACAAACACTTGAGCTATCCATTGATTATTCATTCTATAGGAGTATTGTAGTGAGAGTGCCTTTAGGTGATCAAAGTGTTGTGATCACTAAAGATCTTTTCTTTGTTCTTTGAGGAGACGGGCAAGTGTGCTCGTGGTTGTTTAGGGTTCGGGTGCGAACTCTTGTTGATTGAGGTGCGGCCTCGGCGAGCCGGTGGGCTTGTGTGTGTACGGGACTAGAGAGTCCGAGGGCTTGTAGGTGTTGCGGCACCGAGGAGAGATCCATTGGGATCTTGCATAGTGGAAATCCTTCGTGTGTCGAAGGCGGGGATGTAGAGCAAGTGTGCTCGAACCTCGAAACATACCCTTGTGTTTGCGATTGCCATTTCTCTCTATCTCTATCTCTTTTATATCTTGCATTCTTTTACTGTCTATCTTTATATGCATGATATACTTGTGTGCTTAAATTGATATACTTGCATGGGATTGTTTGCTAACACTTGTATTTAACCAAGAGAGCCAACGCGGCACCTCAACCCATTCAAGGGGAATCTAGAGGAGTTTGTCCAGAGCCCTTCACGGGGAATTCGGCAACACTCTTTGGTTATACGTGGTGTTTAGTGTAAAAGATTTAATTTGGTCATAATTGTTTTAGCTTCCGCATTATTAGGCATTAAGTGACCATTAGATTAGCCATCACCTATTCACCCCCCTCTAGGTGAACCTTCACAGAGAACAGGAAAACTAACAGCAGCAAAGGACATATAGCAACTCTGTACCTCTGCCCTCGAAGGCAGAGCAGCAGAGCCTACTACAGAGCCGCGTTTGCGCGGCAATAGCCGCGTTTCGCGGCCTCTGTAGTTCACTACTCACTCTGTTTTCTGCAAGTTGCTGCAAATTGAAAGATTTGTTTACTGCTCTGTTAACTTTTCTCTGTGATCACCCTGCACACTGCTAATTAATTAACAGTAACCTATTTGTTGAAAAAAAAAATTAGACTCTTGCATATAGGCACGTGTCTATTTAATTTTTTTTTAATTTCTGTTGAAGAGTACTGGAGACAAGGTACGTTCGCATTGCATGTAGACTAGGAAGCACCCTTGGCTGATTTTTCTGCTTTGAGTGAATATTTGTCTACTGTTTTACACGTGCACTAAATTGATTTAAGGGCTTGTCCTATAAATAAGATAAGGTGGGGATTTCATCACCCTTCCTTGGCCCACAAACAATCTCCTCACTCACTAACCCAAGCCTAACTAAAAATTAGTAGATGTTGGCCCTAGGGAATCTCAGACTTAATTAGGAGATTATCCTAAGGGGGAACGGTGTTGGAATTTGACTCCTGCCAAATCAGTGTCTAGGAAGGGGATTGAGGGCCGAAAGCCCGAAGATTGGTGGTTATTTAATTAAGGAACGTCTTTGACGGAAAACCTCCCACCAATCTTGCCCTGACCTGGCTGATTAACTTGTGGTCAAAGTCTGCACCCTACCTCCCGTGGACAGTCTAACCAGTTAGGAGTCGTCTAGGTCATAGGTCTACCCTAACTTAGGTTAGAATTTTTTTCTTTTTGTTTGCTTATTTGTTTGTTTTCTTTTTCTTTGTTGTGTTTGTGATATGACATATAATAATAATTTTTCCAATTTTAATCCATATTACACACCAACCTCTTTTTCGGATATTACCAACCCGGCATATCATAACTTTGACCAACTTAGTGTGCCGGAATGGTCTTATCCGAATGAATATAACCCAAGCCCCCATCTTATGACCATAATTTCCACAATAATTTCAACTCTTCACAGAGTTCATGGGGTTTCGCTTCCCCCGAGTCTAATTTTCAACCAACTTGTCCTCCATATCCACCTTGTCCATAATATTCCCAAGATTCATACTCAGATCCACCCATTCAGAATAGAAAACCATCTATCTTGAAAATGATGAGTATGCATGAGTCCAAGTAACAATTACCATCAATATTAGACATGATGATGCATGAGTCCAAGCAACAGTCACAGAATCTGACTGACTCACAACTTCATCATGATTGTCCCAACACCACTTCCTCTTTTCAAGTTCAATCACAAAATGATGCACCAATTGACTATGAAAAGATGCTTGAAGCCATGACTCAGGCTAGATTAGCTCGTGATCATGAAATAGATATGATGGTTCAATCTTTACGTTCTCACCGCTCTGCCATTTCTGATATCGCTAACCATTCTGTTAGAGCCGACGAGCCACGTTGTTTTGGACAACAAGATTCTAATTCAGGACCATCATTTGAACTTGCCGAAACTCCAATTTTTGATAGCTTGGCAAGTTATTTCTTTCCTGAAATAGAACTTGAGCATGAATATGATCATGATCTCCCACTTGATGATTCAATTCTACTTCCTGATTCAATAATGACTCCGGTATCTTCACCTGATTTTACTTTTCCCGAGTCAACATTGGATCCTGTGCCAATTCATCATGAAATTGAATCACCCATTTTTGATGATCATATTGAACTTGACCAATTTTATAATTTTGAAAGTCCCATGGATAAATTGGCAAGTTCTCATTTTTATGACATTGAATTCAATGAGACACGTGACTTAGATTCTCAAATCTATGATCAAGTTCAAATTCCCGAATCATTATTGACTCCTGTTTTGTTACCCGACTTAGGTAATCTTTTAGAGTCAGTTTCGATTCCCACACATATCATTCCTGAACTTGAATCAACAATATTGAGTCACATTCCATTATGGGAAGATTATTGTGGACTTGAGGTTCAACTTATTGATTTGGACCCACTTCCTGAACCTAGCCCGACTCCTGAACCCTTACTTGATTTAAGTTTCTTTCCTGACTCGGTATTCGTTCCCGCACTTCTGACGTCCAAGTCAATCATTCCATCTTTTCACACTCCATTTTGGGACAAGGCGGTTGTCACAATTGACTCTGAAAATAATTATGAAATTTGAAAATTTGATGGGATGAAATTGTTAAAAAATGATCATACATACATTTTAGTGGGTTATACAAGAGAAATTTCTGGTGGGTTCCTCCAAATATTACATTATCTTGATTGGGTAGCAACGCTTGGCCCAATTAGACCACCACCGGAACCACCACCTTGAGGTAACATCTGCCTTCCCTTCTTCTTTTTCATGCATACATGCATACATTCATACATTAAGGACAATGCATGAGATAAGTGTGGGGGGAGGCTTTACTAACATACTAACATAGGTAGAAACTAACAAAAATTTTGCTAATAAAAAAAAATTGCTTAAAAAAAATTAAAAAAAAGGGGACAATATTTTGACTTATCTTTTGAAAGAAATCTAAATTAGTCTTAAGAATTAGGAAAATCATGATTAGGATTTCTAAAAACTTGATCAAAATAAATAAATTGTTGAATTTTTAGGTATACGAGGAAAAATTGCATAAGTAATTAGTCTTGATTTTTACCTTAATAAAATGTGCATACCTAATGCATATCTAGGATTTTAAGACAAAGTCCCTTGTGCCTCATATAAAAAATATATATATAAAAATAAAAAATAAAAAATAAAAATCACTAATTAAGCTGGATACATGTGCCTCAAGAAGCATAAGTATTCACGCCTAAAGGTGAGTTTATAAATAAGCGTCCTTAGTTTTGTGGCCTAGTTCACTCGAATTTGAGTCCGTGGGGTGTTTTCTCACCCGGTGCCCTAAAACCAACCAGTTTGGGAGCCACCGACTTTAAGTTCGCTACATGGGTGGATTAGAAAGTCTAAGAAAATTAATAAATATTATATATATATTAACACATCTAATAGTCAATTAGTTAGGTATGAGGGCCTCAAGAAGCCTTGATACTTACACGAAAGAAAATTAGATGAGTTATACATATTAAAAAAAGAGAAAAAAATATAATAATAATAATAATAAAGAGGCATAAGAGTCCAAGTTAAGGAATTCCTAGTAAAAATTCACAAGGATGTATATGACTTAGGGTAACGAAAAAGACTATACAAAAATTCAATTTTGATCCTTACCTAAAATGAATAACAATTCACTTTATTAAGACTAAGTTTAAGAATGAATAAAAATGATAATCCTAAAACTTATAGACTACTTAATCTCTTAAATTTATTTCGAATATTTTCCTTTTATGAATTTTGTGGGTGTAATCCGCTGAAAACCCTCACGAGACAACACTCGTTCTCTAGGGTAACCTAGGGGTTTAACGGCTTGTTGCACGTGCTAAGTGCAACCGTGATTCCTACGAAAGTGAGTTAGGATAGATTAGTTTTTCTTTTTCTTTTTGATTTTTACTCGAGGACGAGCAAAAAGATAAGTGTGGGGGTGTGATAGGTAGTAAAAAGTGCATATTTATCACTATATTTACTATCACATTTTCATATTTATTCCTATAATTGTGCACAATTACTAATGTTTTATTATTTATTGTGTGCAGGCCTTGAGAAATAAAAATAAAAGAATAAAGCCTTAAAAGAAGCCCAAAAGCCCATGTTTAAAGCCCATTGCAAAAGTTGCAATTATCAAATATCAAAATTGCAATTACTAAGTGCAATAGTTGCAAATACTAAAAGAAGAGGGAAGGATATACTTCTATTCAACCCTAAATACTTGCAGGATGAGGATAAAAGCCAAAGAAGGAGAGTTCAAGATCACAAATTCGTTGATAAAAGATTTGGATTTAGGGTAACTTGCTTCCCAAGTTATCCCGAAATCTCAAAATAAAGAGTCAGGATACATCTTCTAGAAAGATAAACCCAGATGGACGGACCAGAGAAGGCCACGCGCGAAAGCGCGTGGCCACCCGACACAACTTGGCCGCAGTTTGGATGAGCCAGGACAACGGTTTTCGTGGAGGAGTCGTATTGGGACTCTACCTCCTTCTGCACTTATAAAAACCCCTGCAGAGCAACCGAGAAGGGCGTACAGCAAACTACAGAGCAAAATCTAGGGTTTTTAGGCTAGTTTGTAGTTTAGGTTTTTTTTTCTTTTTTTTGTAATTTTTATTTTATGTAACTGAGAGTAGAGGATGCTTTCATGGAGGAAGGAGTTCATGCTTGTACTGAGGTGACATCGGTGTAAGTCAAACTTTTCTTCCATTGTTAATAAAATCTATTCAATGTTTGTTTTTGTTTTATTTTTGTTTTTCTATTCTTGTTTTATTTTATTGTTTATCTCTGATGTCTTGCAAACCATGAGATCTGATCGCTTCGAGACTGCTTAGCCGAAGAAGTGCCCTTGATGGCCTATAGTGATGAACAAGCCTTCTCTTGCTAGTATAGTTTGTCTTTTCTTTTCGTAGTGTAGATCGAGAAGGGGGAAGATCCTATACGCCATGCTTGAATGCCTTCAAACACAAGGTAAGTCGTTGCAACAGATCAAAGGTAAAAAGGCAGAAGAGGTAGGTATGTGTTTTTAGTTTTTGTTTTCTTTCTTTGTAAGTTTAGTTTAGATCACCAACACTTCATCTTCCAACTCTTTCTTTCCCAACTCATTGTACATATCGCTCCTATTCCTAACCAGACTTTAACTATTATTTTCTTATTTTTCTTTTTAATAACTAAAAGAATTATTTTTTAGAGAACTTGCTAAACAAGCTTCCATCGCTAGTCCCTCCCTGAGGATCACGACCTGCATAGCCATTGCTACAGCGGATTAGAATTGAGCACCCTGCACATCTTTACTTCTAAATCTAATATTCTATATTTTGTGTGCAGGAAAAACTCAATCAGTGCCCAGGTTGGAGATTCGAGATAACATATTGTCAGATATGTCATTGGATTCACATAGGGGACTTGTCTCCCATACGATTCATAGGTATCTTGATTCTTTTGTCTTACTTTCTTATTTGTCCATATTTCTTTATCTATCATGCTCACTGATCTTTTCTGCAGGTATTCTTATACTTATTTAATGCTGGAACTCTTGTGTATATGGAGGTTATTTCCTGTACTGAGGCTTAACGTACGCGCGAGGTGTTTTCACCCTGCGTATGTACGTCGCCATAACGTCTCCGTATCCTTAGAATCGGGGCGTTACATAGTGGTATCAGAGCCTAGGTTCATACCTGGTGTGGGTAACCACCTGGGTCAATGCTTGGGTTCTTACCAACAGTACAATCAGATTCAGAGTAAAAATCTGAATTGGGGATTCCAGCTATGAGTACAAGAATGCCACTTCATTGAAATTCGTTCATTAATGCTTTTCTATTCCCTCATTTCAGTGATCAATCCGAATTGTTTTCTCTTCATCCTGTGGATTCTGATTCTCATCTTTGACTCATGATACCAATCCTCCACCCTATTGTCACTATCGATATCAGAGTGCGCGGCGGAAGTGTCATAGGCCCTTAACATTCAGGCTCCATGACTGTAAATATTGTTCTCACCCCTTAATTGAAATTTCGAGGACGAAATTTTTTGTAAGGTGAGGAGAAATGTAACCCCCTGATCCCTGATGTACGTATCACAGTATCAAAGCTCGATACGACGTACAAAGTTGATTTAATCTTCCTGGTGGTCAAATTGAGCCGATTTCAGTTTCAAATATCATTTTCTATTATTGTAGATTTTTCAAGATTTTCTAGAATTTTTTTGGATATTTTGGAAAATCTCCGTAGTCGGTGTCGACCGACACCGATAATCGACTCTACGATTTTTAATTCACAAATGGAGTTATATTTTGAGAATCCGCTTTCATCATGTGTCTTAAAATCCTATGATCGACGCTAGGGTAATTTTAAAGATTTTTCTGAATTTATCAAAAATCGGGCCAAACCGGTGTCGCCCAATATCGGCGATACTTTTACGGATTTTTAATTTGCAAACTAAACTACATTTCTTCAAACAGTTTTTATATTAGGTCTCAGGATAATATTCTCTATTTGCTATACTTTTTGGAACCATTCGGAGATTGATTTAGGCAAACCCTGCACACAAAATACGAGATTATAGAACTTAAGAAAGGAAATGTGCAAGTGCTCAATTCTTCCGCTATAGCAAGTGGCTATGCGGGTCGTGATCCACAAGGAGGGTTTGCGATGGAAGCTTTACGGTTTTTTATTGAAATCGTTAAGAAAATAAGCGAAAGTTCTTCTCTGTTTTATGTTATGAAAAAGAAAAAGAAAGTTAATGGTTAAAGTTAAGAAGAAAGCGAGAGATGAAGAAGGTGGAAAATCAGAAAACGATGAAAAGCGACTATGTACAATGAAGTGGAGAAGAAAGAGTTTGAGGAGGTGTTGATCTATACTAAAGAAGTAAAAGAAAAGTAAGAGAGAAAAGTGAAGAAATACTTACCTAGGCTGAGTGTTGACTTACTCGGAAACCTTTTTGCAAGTTCTACCTTTTTGCTCCGGAGGCGTTCAACACATAGATCATAAACTCGAGCTCGGTCCCCGTGCACATTATATCGTCAAGCATAAGAAGAACGGAGTGATGCGGAGCTTGGAAGAGGAGAACGTCTTCATGAACTATCGCTGGTTCTCACGTAGCTTAGTTATACTTGCTTTGGAATTCACTTGTACACTCAACAACAACAACCAAGGTAAAGTAGAAGAGGAAGACGAAATAAAAGAAAATACAAACATAAAAAGAACTTTTACCTTTATTAATTGCAGAGACAATGGAAGAAAGGAGGAGGGTACATCGTCGGTGTCACTCTCAACTTCATCCTTTCTCTCTTACTTACAGGAATCTTCTTCTACCCTAAGTTACATACAAATTACATAAGAAGAAAGAAAACCCTAAACTACAAAGAATTAAAACTAGGCTAAATCTTAATCTGCATTGACGCCCATTTTCAGTGCACATAATGGCCTTTTCTAGGCAGAAAACCCAACCACCAAGATCCCGGGGAGGTCGGGAGTTCACGCTCCCCCTAACTCCCCAAGATTGCCGCGGAAACGCGGCCCAAGCCGCGTTTCCGCGGCCAGGGTGTGGCCAGATGGCCACACCCTGTTGGTGGGTCTCTCCGGGGTTTCTTCTGGCTTTATCCTTTGTTGATTTTGTCGTTTGAGCTCCGGATTCTGACGAAATGGCCTTGGATTCTTGGCTTTAACCGATCGATTCTGAGAGGATTCTTCTCAACCGGTTTCAACCTTTTGATTTTGCCCTGATTTTATGTGTACGAATTAACTCTAATTTAATTCAGAAGTCGTGGGGCTTTTGGGCTTATTTCTCTTCATCTCCTTAAGGATTGGGCCTGCAAATAAATTAAACAAATAATTAGGACAATGCAGGCTTTTATTCTAAATAAGTATGAAAATGTGACATTAAATATGTAACATTAGCAACCAATCACACCCCCATACCTATCTTTTGCTCATCCTCGAGCAAAATAACTAAATTATACTAAGGATTATTAGACCACTTTCGCAGGTCGCGCGATTGCACTGAGCATGTGCAACAAGCCGTTAAACCTCTAGGTTTCCCCTAGAGGACGAGTTTTGTCTCGTGAGGGTTTTCAGCGGATTACACCCACAAAATCCATAAAGAAAGAGAAATAAAGAGTTAGTATTTTCGAAAAGCATTTTGAAAGAGAGAAATATTTGAAATATAATTGTAAGATCTAAGCAATCTAAAAGTTATAGGAAAACCGAATTTTTCATTCCTAAACTTAGTCTCTATTCGAAAATTTGTTATTCAATCAAAGTAAGGAGTCAAATTGTGCTTCTCATCTAGTCTATTACTTTACCCTAAGTCATATGCACCTTGTGAATGTGAAAATTTTGACTAAGGGTTCATTAACTCTAACTCTTATGCCTTATTAATTTATATATATCTATTTTTTATTTTTTTATTTTTTTTTTTTTGGTATATTCCTTAGTTCTATTAGGCTTTCTAATCTGCCCATGTAACGAGCCTCTAATCGATGACTCCCAAACCAACGGTCTTAGGGCACCAGGTGAGAAAACACCCCCAAGGACTTAAGGACTCGAGCAAACAAGGCCACAAAACTAAGGATTTTATTATATGAACCTCTTTTAGGCGTGAATACTTATGCTTTATTAGGCATAAATACCCAGCTTAATCAGAGGATTTTTCTTTTCAAACTTATCTAATCATCTTTCGCATAAATACTAAGGCTTGTTTAGGCCAAAGCACCTAGCTAGTCAATAATTAGATTTGTTTGTATATCTATATATATATTTTTATAACTTATCTAATCATCTTCGCATAAATACTAAGGCTTGCTTAGGCCAAAGCACCTAGCTAATCAATAATTAGACTTGTTTTTTTTTTATAAGGTATAAGATCTTTGTTTTTGAACCCTAAGTGTGTAAGTGTATGAAGTGTGCATATTTCATCAAGGTAAAGATCAAGACCAAATTATTTTGACAAATTATCTTCCTAACTCTTAAAATCAATCAAATAATCTTATTTTGACCAAGTATAAGAAATCCTAATTTGAATTTTCCTATTCCTTAAAATTAACTTAATTTCTTACAAAAATAAGTCAAATTATTGTTTCTATTTTTCAAAAAGTTTTTAAAAGCAAAGAAAAATGTTAAAAATATATATTTTTTTATTTTAAAGAAAAAGAAAAGTTATGTTAGACCCTCCCCCACACCTATCTCATGCATTGTCCTCAACGTATGAATTAATGCATAGATGCATGAAAAAGAAGAAAGGGAAGGAAAATGGTTACCTTAAGGTGGTGGTTCCGGTGGTGGTCTGATTGGTCCACGAAACGCAGCCCAATCAACTTTTCTTGGGTTTCGGAGGAACCCACCAGAAATATCTTTAATATAACCCATTAAAAAGATAAATCCATGAAGAATTTTTATTAAAAATTTAACCCCATCTAATTTTCATATTCCATAACTAATTTCGGAGTCAAATTTGTCAACCACCTTGTCCCAGAAAGGAGTATGAAATGATAGAACAGTTGACTTGGACTCAGGAAGGATAGGAACTAATACCGACTCAGGAAGGTGACTTAAGTCAAGTAAAGGTTCAGGAGTTGAAATGGGTTCAGGAAATTGGGTCCAAGTCAAGAAGTTGAAACTCCAGTTCACATGTATTTCAATAATGGAATGTGACCTAATATGGGTGATTCCAGTTCAGGAATGATAGGTGGAGGAATCAAACTGACTTTAAAATAGTACTCAAGTTTGGTAACAAAACAAGAGTCAATATTGATTCAGAAAGTTGAACTGGATCACAGATGTGAGAATCTAGGTCACATATCTCATTGAGTTCAATATCAAAAAATGGAGAACTTGCCAATTTGTCAATAGGATCTTCAAAACTGTATAATTGGTCAAGTTCAATATGATCCTCAAAGATGGGTGATTCTATTTCATTATGAATTGGAGCAGGATCCAATGTCGACTCCGGAAAAAGATTGAAGTCAGGTAAAGATACCGGAGTCATTATTGAATCAGGAAGAAGAATTGAATCACTAAGTTGGTGTTCAAGATCATATTCATTTTCAAGTTCTATTTCAGGAAAAGGATAACTTGCTAAACTATCAATATCTTTTTCAAAATTGGAGTTTGGGCAAGTTCAAATGGTTGTTCTGAAGTAGAATCTTGATTTTTCAAAACTGCATGACTCATCGGCTCTAACAGAATGGTTAGTGACATCAGGAACGGTGGGAACGTAGAGATTCGACCATCATATCTATGTCACGATTACGAGTGTTTTGAGCCTGAGTCATGGCTTCAAGCATCTTTTCATAGTTGATAGGTTCATTGTATTGATGAAAAGATGGAGAATTGTCTTGGAAGTGGTAGTGAAATTATGAGTCCATCAGATTTTGGGATTTGTGTTTGGACTCACGCATACTCATTTCCATAATTGATGGTTTCCTATTTTGGACGGGTGGAAATAAGTATGAATCTTGAAAATATTGTGGACTAGGTGGAGAAGGAGGACAAGTTGGTTGATAATTATGCTCGGGGGAGGTGAATCCC
>JAVJIF010012400.1:0-73799 GCA_038442645.1 Agave tequilana
AAAAAAACGAGCTTTTTAAGAGCTGAGAGTAGTAATACATAGTTTTTATTTATAATTACGACTAATTAAACTGTTTCTAGTCTTAATTTGAGAATTTTTACAAAAATCAAACTTTTAGCCCCGATTGGCCTGAAGTATGCCTTATAAAAGCCAAATAGAGTCAAACTTAAGGAAACATGATTTTCAAGTGGTGAGAGTGGTATTACATAGTTTTTTTATGTACAATTACTGCTAATGAACCATGTTTCTAGTGTTAATTGGGAAGTTTGGCTAAAATCAAACTTTCAACCCTTGTTAGCCTGAACTAAGCCTTATAAGAGCCGAATAGGCTCAAACGGGTGAAAATGCAGTTTTCAAGAGCCCAGAGTAGTGTTACATAGTTTTTTGTATATTACTACTAAGTAAACTTATTTTAAGGCTTAATTAGAAGTTTGACCAAACGTCAAACCTTATAAGTGATATTAGGGCCCAAACGGGAAGAAAATATGGTTTCAAGAGTTAACAGTGGTATTACATAGTTCTATGTAGAATTAATACATTAATCTTATTTCTACTTTAATTGGGAAGTTTGGCCAAAAGTCAAACTTTCAGCCCTGATTGGCCTGAACTAGGCCATATCAGAGCCGAATAAGGCTCACACGGGAAGAAAACATAGTTTTCAAGAGCAAGTGAGCAAAATTACGTAGTTTTTATGTACATTTACTACAAATTAACATAGTTTTTCAAGTCAAACTTTCAGTTCCGATTGGTCTGAAATATGCCTTATAAGAGCGAATAGGGCCTAAACAGGGAGAAATCGAGGCTTTCAATAGCCGGGAGTAGAATTACATAGTTTATGTATTGTTACTACAAATTAAACTTATTTCTATTCTTGATAAAGAAGTTTGATCAAAAGTCAAACTTTCAGCCCCGATTAGCCGGAACTAGGCCTTATAAGAGCTAGATAGGGGCCAAAGAAGAGGAAAACATGATTTTCAAGAGCTAAGAGTGATATTACATAGTTTCCATGTACAATTACTGCGAATTAACCTTGTTTCTAGTGTTAATTGGGAATTTTGACCAAAAATTAATTTTAAGCCCTTGATAGCCTAAACTAGGCCTTATAAGAGCCGAATAGGACACAAACGGGTGAAAAGGCGGTTTCCCATTAGGGCCCTATACTACTAATTAAAATTGTTTTAAGTTTTAATTAGGAAGTTTGACCAAAAGTAGATCATTAAGCCCTTATTGGCCTGAACTAGGCCTTATTAGAGCTGAATAGGGCCAAAACAGGGAGAAAACGAGGTTTTTAAGAGCCGATAATAGTATTACAAAGTTTTTATATATAACCACTGTAAATTAAACATTTTTTTATTCTTAATTTGGAAGTTTGATCAAAAGTGAAACTTTCAGCCCTGATTGGGCCTTGTGAGAATCGAAAAGGGACTAAACGGGAAGAAAACATGGTTTTCAAGAGCCGCGATGGTATTACATAGTTTTTATGTACAATTACTACTAATTAACCTTGTTTTCAGTGTTAATTGAGAAGTTTGATCAAGAGTCAAACCTTCAGTCTTATTAGCCTGAACTAGGCCTTATTAGAGCCGAATAGGACTAAAACGGGAGAAAATAAGGTTTTCAAGTGCTGAGAGTGGTATTACATAGTTTTTATATACAATTAGTACTAATTAACCTTATTTCTAGTTTTAATTTGAAAGTTTGACCAAGAGTCAAACTTTCAGCCTCTATCAGCCTGAACTAGGCCTTATAAGAGCCGAACGTCTTATAAGAGCCGAATAGGGACCAAAGGGAGAAAACATAGTTTTCATGGGCCGGGAGTAGAATGACATAGTTTTTATGTATAATTACTACTAATTAAACTTATTTCTATGTTTGACCAAAAGTAAAACTTTCATCTCCGATTGGCCTGAACTAGGCCTTATAAGAGCCAAATAGAGACCAAACTGGAGGAAAACATGGTTTTCAAGGGCCGTGAATAGAATTACATAGTTTTTATGTATAATTACTACTAATTAATCTTTTTTATAGTGTTAATTGAAAAGTTTGACCAAGAGTTAAACTTTCAGCCTCGATTGGCCTGATTGAGCCTTATAAGAGCCGATTATGGCCCAAACGGGGAGAAACAAGGTTTTCAAGAGCCGTGAATAGTATGACATAGTTTTTATGTATAATTACCACTAATTTAACTTCTTTTTAGTCTAATTATAAAGTTTGACCAAAAGTCAAACCTTCAGTCTTATTAGCCTAAACTAGGCTTATTAGAGCCGAATAGGACTAAAACGGGAGAAAATAAGGTTTTCAAGTGCTGAGAGTAGTATTACATAGTTTTTATGTACAATTATACAAATTAACCTTATTTCTAGTGTTAATTAGAAAGTTTGACCAAGAGTCAAACTTTCAACCCTATCAGCCTGAGCTAGGCCTTATAAGAGCCGAACGTCTTATAAGAGCCGAATAGGGACCAAAGGGAGAAACATAGTTTTCAAGGGCTGGGAGTAGAATGACATAGTTTTTTATGTATAATTACTACTAATTAAACTTATTTTTATGTTTGATCAAAAGTAAAACTTTCATCTCCGATTGGCCAGAACTAGGCCTTATAAGAGCCAAATAGAGACCAAACGGAGGAAAACATGGTTTTCAAGGGCCGTGAATAGAATTACATAGTTTTTATGTATAATTACTACTAATTAATCTTTTTTGATAGTGTTAATTGGGAAGTTTGACCAAAGGTCAAACTTTGAGCCCTAATTGGCGTAAACTATGCCCTATAAAAGCCGATTAAGGCCCAAACGGGGAGAAAACGAGGTTTTCAAGAGCCGAGAGTAGTAATACATAGTTTTTATGTATAATTACTGCAAATTTAACTAGTTTCTAGTCTTAATTGAGAAGTTTTACTAAAAGTCAAGTTTTCAGCCCCGATTGGCCTGAAGTAGGCCTTATAAGAGCCGAATAGGGACCAAACGGGTCGAAAACAAGATTTTCAAGGGCCGAGAAAGGTATTACGTAGTTCTATATACAATTTCTTTTGATTAACCTTTTTTCTAGTGTTAATTGGGAAATTTGACCAGAACTGAAACTTTTAGCCCCTATTGGCCTGAAAAGGGCCTTATAAGAGCCTAATAGAATAGGGTCTAAACGGGGAGAAAATACAGTTTTCAAAAGTCAGGAGTAGTAATATATACTTTTTATGTATAATTATTTCTAATTATACTAGTTTCTATTCTTAATTGAGAAGTTTTACCAAAAGTGAAACTTTCAGTTCCGATTGGCCTGAACAAGACCTTATAATGGCCGATTAAGGCCCAAACGGGAAGAAAACGAGGTTTCAAGAGCCCGAGAGTAATAATACATAGTTTTTATGTATAATTACTACTAATTAAACTAGTTTCTAGTTTTAATTGAGAAGTTTTACTAAAAGTCAAGTTTTCAGCCCCGATTGGCCTGAACTAGGCCCTATAAGAGCCGAATAGGGACCAAACGGGAGGAAAACATGATTTTCAAGGGCCGAGAATGGTATTATGTAGTTATATATACAATTTCTATTGATTAACCTTTTTTCTAGTGTTAATTGGAAAGTTTGACCAGAACTGAAAATTTTAGCCCGTATTGGCCCGAAAAGGGCCTTATAAGAGCCTAATAGGGTCCAAACGGGGAGAAATATAGTTTTCAAAAGTCAGGAGTAGTAATATATAGTTCTTATGTATAATTACTGCTAATTATACTAGTTTCTATTCTAAATTGAGAAATTTTACCAAAAGTGAAACTTTCAGTCCCGATTGGTCTGAACAAGACCTTATAATGGCCGATTAAGGCCCAAACGGGGAGAAAACGAGGTTTCAAGAGCAGAGAGTAATAATACATATTTTTTATATATAATTACTACTAATTAAACTAGTTTCTAGTCTTAATTGAGAAGTTTTACCAAGAGTCAAACTTTCAGCCTCGATTAGCCTGAACTAGACCTTATATGAGCCGAATTGGGCCCAAACGGGAGAAAACATGGTTTTCAAGGGTTGAGAGTGGTATTGTATAGTTTCTATATAAATTACTACTAATTAACCTTGTTTCTAATATTAAATTGGAAAGTTTAACCAAAGTCAAACTTTCAGCCTTGATTAGCCTGAAGTAGTCCTTATAAGTACCTAATAACGTCCAACTGGGGAGAAAATATAGTTTTCAAAAGCCGAAAGTAGTAATACATAGTTTTTATGTATAATTACTGCTAATTAAACTAGTTTCTAGTCTTAATTAAGAAGTTTAACTAAAAGTCAAACTTTCAGCCCTGATTGGCCTGAACTGGGCCTCATAAGAGCTGAATAGGGACCAAACGGGAGGAAAACATGATTTTCAAAGGCCGTGAATGGTGTTACATTGTTTTTATGTACAATTACTAATAATTAGCCTTGTTTCTAGTGTTAATGAGAAAGTTTGACCAAAATCAAACTTTCAGTCCCGATTGGCCTAAACTAGGCATTATAATAGCCGATTAGGGCCCAAATAGGGAGAAAATGAGGTTTTCAAGAGTCATTAGCAGTAGCACATAGTTTTTCTGTTCAATTATTACTAATTAAACTAGTTTCTAATCTTAATTGGAAAGTTTTACTAAAAATCAAACTTTCAGCCTCGATTAGCCTAAACTACACCTTATAAGAGCCGAATAGTGACTAAACGGGAGGAAAATATGGTTTTCAAGGGCCGTAAAAGGTATTACATAGTGCTATATACAATTACTACTGATTAACCTTATTTCTAGTGTTAATTGAGAAGTTTGACTAAAATTGAAACTTTCAGCTCTTATTGGCCTGAATTAGGCCTTATAAGAGCCTAATGGGTCTAATCAGAGAGAAAATGCAGTTTTCAAAAGTCAGAGTTGTATTATATAGTTTTTATGTATAATTATTACTAAATAAACTTATTTCTAGTCTTAATTGAAAAGTTTGACCAAAAGTCAAACTTTCAGCCCTTATAGGCCTGTACTAGGCCTTGTAACGCCGAATATGGTACAAATCGGAAGAAAAAATGGTTTTCAAGAGCTTAGAGTGGTATTACATAGTTTCTATGTACAATTACTACTAATTTATTTTATTTCTAGCGTTAATTAGGATTACTGACCTAAAGTCAAACTTGCATCTCCGATTGGCCTAGGCCGCCATATAAGAGACGAACAAGGCCAAAACAGGGAGAAATGAGGTTTTCAAGAGTCGGGAGTAGTATTACATAGTTTTTATGTGTAATTACTACTAATTAAACTTGTTTCTCGTCTTAATTGGGAAGTTTTACCAAAAGTTAAACTTTCAGCCTCGATTGCCCTGAACCAGGTCTTATAAGAGCCATATAGGGCCCAAACGGGGAGAAACCATGATTTTCAGGATTCGGGAGTAGTTCACATAGTTTCTATGTATAAACTATAACTAATTAACTTGTTTCTATTCTTAATTTGTAAGTTTGACCAAAAGTCAAACTTTCAGCCCCGATTTACCGGAACTAGGCCTTATAAGAGCTAAATAGGGGCAAACAAGAGGAAAACATGATTTTCAAAAGCTAAGAGTGATATTACATAGTTTCCATGTACAATTACTGTGAATTAACCTTATTTCTAGTGTTAATTGGGAAGTTCGAGCAAAAATTAACCTTTAAGCCCTTGATAGCCTAAACTAAGCCTTATAAGAGCTGAATAGGATCCAAACGGGTGAAAAGGCGGTTTCCCATTAGGGCCCTATACTACTAATTAAAATTGTTTTAAGTTTTAATTAGGAAGTTTGAGCAAAAGTCGAACATTATGCCCTAATTGGCCTGAACTAGGCCTTATTAGAGCTGAATAGGGCCAAAACGGGGAGAAAACGTGGTTTTTAAGAGCCGAGAGTGGTATTTCGAAGTTTTTATATATAACAACTATAAATTAAACTTTTTTATTCTTAATTTGGATGTTTGATTAAAAGTGAAACTTTCTGCCCTGATTGGCCTTATAAGAATAGAAAGGGACTAAACGGGAAGAAAACATGATTTTCAAGGGCCGTGAATGGTATTACATAATTTTTATATACAATTACTACTAATTAACCTTGTTTTTAGTGTTAATTGGAAAGTTTGATCAAGAGTCAAACTTTCAGCCCTTATTGGCCTGAACTGGGCCTTATAGAGCCGAATAGGGACCAAAAGGGAGGAAAACATGATTTTCAAAAGCTTAGAGTGGTATTACATAGTTTCTATGTACAATTACTACTAATTTATTTTATTTCTAGCGTTAATTGGGATTACTGACCTAAAGTCAAACTTGCATCTCCGATTGGCCTAGGCCGCCATATAAGAGCCGAACAAGGTCCAAACAGGGGGAAATGAGGTTTTCAAGAGTCGGGATTAGTATTACATAATTTTTATGTGTAATTACTACAAACTAAACTTGTTTCTAGTCTTAAATGGGAAGTTTTACGAAAGTTAAACTTTCATCCCCGATTGGTCTGAACAAGGCTTCATAAGAGCCGAATAGGGACCAAACGGGAGAAAAACATGGTTTTCTAGGACCATGAATGGTATTACATAGTTTCTATGTACAATTACTATTAATTAAATTTGTTTCTAGTGTTAATTAGAAAGTTTGACCAAGAGTCAAACTTTCAGCCCCGATTGGCCTGAATTAGGCCTTATAAGAACTGATTAGGGCCCAAATGAGTAGAAAATGATGTTTTCAAGAGCCGAGAGTAGTATGACATAGTTTTTATGTATAAATACTGCTAACTAAACTTATTTTTAGTCTTAATTATAAAGTTTGACCAAAAGTTAAACCTTCAGTTCTTATTAGCCTGAACTAGGCCTCATTAGAGCCGAATAGAACCCAAAAGGGAGAAAACAAGGTTTTCAAGTGCTGAGAGTGATATTACATAGTTTTTATGTACAATTAGTACTAATTAACCTTATTTCTAGTGTTAATTAGAAAGTTTGACCAAAAGTCAAACTTTTAACCACTATTAGTTTGAATTAGGCCTTATAATAACCGAATAAAGTCCAAACAGTAGAAAATGAGGTTTTCAAGAGATGAGAGTAGAATAACATAGTTTTTATATATTATTACTACTAATAAAATTATTTCTAAGTTTGACCAAAAGTCAAACATTCATCCCCGATTAGCCTGAACTAGGCCTTATAAGAGCCGAATAGGGGACCAAACGGGAGAAAAACATGGTTTTCAAGGGCCGTGAATAGTATTACATAGTTTCTATGCACAATTACTACGAATTAACTTTGTTTATGTGTTAATTGAGAAGTTTGACCAAAAGTCAAACTTTTAGCCCCGATTGGCGTGAACTAAGCCTTATATAATAGCTAATTAGAGCTCAAACGGGGAGAAAACGAGGTTTTTAAGAGCTAAGAGTAGTAATACATAGTTTTTATGTATAATTACTACTAATTAAATAGTTTCTAGTCTTTATTTTGAGAAGTTTTACCAAAAGTCAAACTTTTAGCCCCGATTGGCCTGAAGTATGCCGTATAAAAGCCAAATAGAGTCCAAACTTAAGGAAAACATGTTTTCAAGTGGTGAGAGTGGTATTACATAGTTTTTATGTACAATTACTGCTAATGAACCATGTTTCTAGTGTTAATTGGGAAGTTTGAGCTAAAATCAAACTTTCAACCCTGGTTAGCCTAAACTAAGCCTTATAAGAGCTGAATAGGGCTCAAACGGGTGAAAATGCAGTTTTCAAGAGCCCAGAGTAGTGTAACGTAGTTTTTTGTATGATTACTACTAAGTAAACTTGTTTAAGGCTTAATTAAGAAGTTTGACCAAACGTCAAACCTTATAAGTGCATATTAGGGCCCAAATGGGAAGAAAATATGGTTTCAAAAGTTGACAATGGTATCATAGTTCTATGTAGTATTAATACAAATTAATCTTGTTTCTAATTTAATTGGGAAGTTTGGCCAAAAGTCAAACTTTCAGCCCTGATTAGCCTGAACTAGGCCATATCAGAGCCGAACAAGGCTTACACGGGGAAACGAGGTTTTCAAGGGCCGGGAGTAGAATGACATAGTTTTTATGTATAATTAGTACTAATTAAACTTATTTCTATGTTTGACCAAAAGTAAAACTTTCATCTCCGATTGGCCTGAACTAGGCCTTATAAGAGCCAAATAGAGACCAAATGGGAGGAAAACATAGTTTTCAAGGGCCGTAAATAGAATTACATAGTTTTTATGTATAATTACTACTAATTAATCTTTTTATAATGTTAATTGGGAATTTTGACCAAAAGTCAAACTTTGAGCCCCAATTGGCGTGAACTAGGCCTTATAATAGCCGATTAAGGCCCAAACGGGGAGAAAACGAGGTTTTCAAGAGCCGAGAGTAGTAATACATAGTTTTTATGTATAATTACTACAAATTAAATTAGTTTCTAATCTTAATTGAGAAGTTTTACTAAAAGTCAAGTTTTCAGCCCCGATTGGCCTTAAGTAGGCCTTATAAGAGCCGAATAGGGACCAAACGGGAGGAAAATATGATTTTCACGGGCCGAGAAAGGTATTACGTAGTTCTATATACAATTTCTATTGATTAACCTTTTTTCTAGTGTTAATTGGGAAGTTTGACCAGAACTGAAACTTTTAGCCCCTATTGGCCGGAAAAAGGCCTTATAAGAGCCTAATAGGGTCTAAACGGGAGGAAATATAGTTTTTAAAAGTCATGAGTAGTAATATATAGTTTTTATGTATAATTACTACTAATTATACTAGTTTCTAATCTTAATTGAGAAGTTTTACCAAAACTGAAACTTTCAGTCCCGATTGGCCTGAACAGGACCTTATAATGGACAATTAAGGCACAAACGGGGAGAAAACGAGGTTTCAAGAGCCGAGAGTAATAATATATAGTTTTTATATATAATTACTATTAAATAAACTAGTTTCTAGTCTTAATTGAGAAGTTTTACCAAGAGTCAAACTTTCAGCCTGATTAGCCTGAACTAGACCTTATATGAGCTGAATAGGGCCTAAACGGGAGAAAATCATGGTTTTCAAGGGCTGAGAGTGGTATTGTATAGTTTCTATATACAATTATTACTAGTTAACCTTGTTTCTAATATTAAATTGGATAGTTTAACCAAAAGTCAAACTTTCAGCCCTGATAAGTCTGAACTAGTCCTTATAAGTGCCCAATAAGGTCCAACCGGGGAGAAAATACAATTTTCAAAAGCCGAAAGTAGTAATACATAGTTTTTATGTATAATTACTACTAATTAAACTAGTTTCTAGTCTTAATTGAGAAGTTTGACTAAAAGTCAAACTTTCAGCCCCGATTGGCCTGAACTGGGCCTCATAAGAGCCGAATAGGGATAAACGGGAGGAAAACATAGTTTTCAAAGGCCGTGAATGGTGTTACATTGTTTTTTTATATAATTACTTCTACTTAACCATGTTTCTAGTGTTAATGAGAAAGTTTGACAAAAAGTCAAGCTTTCAGTCCCGATTGGCCTAAACTAGGCATTATAATTGCCGATTAGGGCCCAAACAGCGAGCAAATAAGGTTTTCAAGAGTCATTAGCAGTAGCACATAGTTTTTATGTATAATTATTACTAATTAAACTAGTTTCTAGTCTTAATTATAAAGTTTTACCAAAAATCAAACTTTCAGCCTCGATTGGCCTAAACTACATCTTATAAGAGCCGAATCGTGACTAAACGGGAGGAAAATATAGTTTTCAAGGGCCGTAAAAGGAATTACATATTGCTATGTACAATTACTACTGATTAACCTTATTTCTAGTGTTAATTGAGAAGTTTGACTAAAATTGAAACTTTCAGTTCCTATTGGCCTGAATTAGGCCTTATAAGAGCCTAATGGGTCCAATCAGAGAGAAAATACAGTTTTCAAAAGTCAGGAGTAATATTATATAGTTTTTATGTATAATTATTACTAAATAAACTTATTTCTAGTCTTAATTGGATAGTTTGACCAAAAGTCAAACTTTCAGCCCTTATTGGCCTGAACTAGGCCTTATAGAGCCGAATATGGCCCAAACCGGAAGAAAACATGATTTTCAAGAGCTTAGAGTGGTATTACATAGTTTCTATGTACAATTACTACTAATTTATTTTATTTCTAGCGTTAATTGAAATTACTGACCTAAAGTCAAACTTGCATCTCCGATTGGCCTAGGCCGCCACATATAAGAGCCGAACAAGGCCCAAACAGGGAGAAATGAGGTTTTCAAGAGTCGGGAGTAGTATTACATAGTTTTTATGTGTAATTACTACTAACTAAACTTATTTCTAGTCTTAATTGGGAAGTTTTATCAAAAGTTAAACTTTCAGCCCCGATTGGCCTAAACCAGGTCCTATAAGAGCCATATAGGGCCCAAACGGGGAGAAACCATGGTTTTCAGGATTCGAGAGTAGTTCACATAGTTTCTATGTAAAAACTATAACTAATTAATTTGTTTCTATTTTTAATTTGTAAGTTTGACCAAAAGTCAAACTTTCAGCCCCGATTAGCCGGAACTAGGCCTTATAAGAGCTACATAGGGCCAAAGAAGAGGAAAACATGATTTTCAAGAGCTAAGAGTGATATTACATGGTTTCCATATACAATTACTGCGAATTAACCTTGTTTCTAGTGTTAATTGGGAAGTTTGACCAAAAATTAAATTTTAAGCCCTTGATAGCCTAAACTAGGCCTTATAAGAGCCGAATAGGACCCAAACGGGTGAAAAGGCGGTTTCCCATTAGGGCCTTACACTACTAATTAAAATTGTTTTAAGTTTTAATTAGGAAGTTTGACCTAAAGTCGAACATTAAACCCTTATTGGCCTGAATGAGGCCTTATTAGAGCTGAATAGGTCCAAAACAGGGAGAAAACGAGGTTTTTAAGAGCCGAGAGTGGTATTACAAAGTTTTTATATATAACCACTATAAATTAAACTTTTTTTATTCTTAATTTGGAAGTTTGATCAAAAGTGAAACTTTCAGCCCTGATTCCTTATAAGAATTGAAAAGGAACTAAATGGGAAGAAAACATGGTTTTCAAGGGCCATGAATGGTATTACATAGTTTTTATGTACAATTACTACTAATTAATCTTGTTTTCAGTGTTAATTGGGAAGTTTGATAAAGAGTCAAACTTTCAGCCCCGATTGGCCAGAACTAGGTCTTATAAGAGCCGAATAGGGACCAAAAGTGAGGAAAACATAGTTTTCAAGGGTTGTGAATGGTATTACATAGTTTATATTTACAATTACGACTAATTAACCTTATTTCTAGTGTTATTTATAAGTTTAAATAAAAGTCAAACTTTCAGCCCTATTTGGTCTGGACTAGACCTTATAACATAAGAGCCGAATAAGTTATAAATGGGAAATACAAGGTTTCTAAGAGCAAGGAGAAGTAATACATAATTTTATGTGTAATTACTACTAAGTAAACTTGTTTCTCGTCTTAATTGGGAAGTTTTACCAAAAGTCAAAGTTTCAGCCCCAATTGGTCTGAACACTAGGCTTCATAAGATGCCGAATAGGGACCAAACGGGAGGAAAACATGATTTTCAAAGACCATGAATGGTATTACATAGTTTCTATGTACAATTACTATTAATTAAATTTGTTTCTCGTGTTAATTGGAAAGTTTGACCAAGAGTCAAACTTTCAGCTCCGATTGGCCTGAATTAGGCCGTATAAGAGCCGATCAAGGCCCAAACGGAGAGAAAATGAGGTTTTCAAGAGCCGAGAGTAGTATGACATAGTTTTTATGCATAAATACTACTAATTAAACTTATTTTTCGTCTTAAGTATAAAGTTTGACCAAAAGTTAAACCTTCAGTTCTTATTAGCCTGAACTAGGCCTCATTAGAGCCGAATAGGACCCAAACGAAGAAATAAGGTTTTCAAGTGCTGAGAGTGGTATTACATAGTTTTTATGTACAATTAGTACTAATTAACCTTATTTCTAGTGTTAATTGGAAAGTTTGACAAAAAGTCAATTTTTTAGCCCCTATTAGTCTGAAGTAGGCCTTATAAGAACCGAATAAAGTCCAAACAGGTAGAAAACAAGGTTTTCAAGAGATGGGAGTAGAATAACATAATTTTTATGTATTATTACTACTAATTAAACTTATTTCTAAGTTTGACCAAAAGTTTAACTTTCATCCCCGATTAGCCTGAACTAGGCCTTATAAGAGCCGAATAGGGACCAAACGGGGAAAAACATGGTTTTCAAGGGTCGTGAATAGTATTACATAGTTTATATGTACAATTACCACTAATTAACTTTGTTTATAGTGTTAATTGAGAAGTTTGACCAAAAGTCAAAATTTCAGCCCCGATTGGCGTGAACTAAGCCTTATAATAGCTACTTAGAGCCCAAACGGGGAAAAAACGAGCTTTTTAAGAGCTGAGAGTAGTAATACATAGTTTTTATTTATAATTACTACTAATTAAACTGTTTCTAGTCTTAATTTTGAGAAGTTTTACTAAAAGTCAAACTTTTAGCCCCGATTGGCCTGAAGTATGCCTTATAAAAGCCAAATAGAGTCAAACTTAAGGAAAATATGATTTTCAAGTGGTGAGACTGGTATTACATAGTTTTTATGTACAATTACTGCTAATGAACCATGTTTCTAGTGTTAATTGGGAAGTTTGAGCTAAAATCAAACTTTCAACCCTGGTTAGCCTAAATTAAGCCTTATAAGAGCCGAATAGGGCTCAAACGGGTGAAAATGCAGTTTTCAAGAGCCCAGAGTAGTGTTACATAGTTTTTTGTATAATTACTACTATGTAAACTTATTTTAAGGCTTAATTAGGAAGTTTGACCAAACGTCAAACCTTATAAGTGTATATTAGGGCCCAAACGGGAAGAAAATGTGGTTTCAAGAGTTGACAGTGTTATTACATAGTTCTATGTAGAATTAATACAAATTAATCTTATTTCTACTTTTAATTGGGAAGTTTGGCCAAAAGTCAAACTTTCAGCCCTGATTGGCCTGAACTAGGCCATATCAGAGCCGAACAAGGCTCACACGGGAAGAAAACATAGTTTTCAAGAGCAAGTGAGCAAAATTACATAGTTTTTATGTACATTTACTACAAATTAACATAGTTTTCAAGTCAAACTTTTAGTTACGATTGGTCTGAAATATGCCTTATAAGAGCCGAATAGGGCCTAAACAGGGAGAAATCGAGGCTTTCAATAGCCGGGAGTAGAATTACATAGTTTTATGTATAGTTACTACAAATTAAACTTATTTCTATTCTTGATAAAGAAGTTTGATCAAAAGACAAACTTTCAGCCCCGATTAGCCGGAACTAGGCCTTATAATTGCTAAATAGGGGCCAAAGAAGAGGAAAACATGATTTTCAAGAGCTAAGAGTGATATTACATAGTTTCCATGTACAATTACTGCGAATTAACCTTGTTTCTAGTGTTAATTGGGAAGTTTGACCAAAAATTAAATTTTAAGCCCTTGATAGCCTGAACTAGGCCTTATAAGAGCCGAATAGGGTTCAAAAGGGAGAAAACATAGTTTTCAAGGGCCGGGAGTAGAATGATATAGTTTTTATGTATAATTACTACTAATTAAACTTATTTCTATGTTTGACCAAAAGTAAAACTTTCATCTCCGATTGGCCTGATCTAGGCCTTATAAGAGCCAATAGAGACCAAACGGGAGGAAAACATGGTTTTCAAGGGCCGTGAATAGAATTACATAGTTTTTATGTATAATTACTACTAATTAATCTTTTTATAGTGTTAATTGAGAAGTTTGACCAAAAGTCAAACTTTGAGCCCCAATTGGCGTGAACTAGGCCTTATATAGTCTTAATTATAAATTTGACCAAAAGTCAAACCTTCAGTCTTATTAGCCTGAACTAGGCCTTATTAGAGCCGAATAGGACTAAAATGGGAGAAAATAAAGTTTTCAAGTGCTGAGAGTGGTATTACATAGTTTTTATGTACAATTAGTACTAATTAACCTTATTTTTAGTGTTAATTAGAAATTTTGACCAAGAGTCAAACTTTCAGCCCCTATCAGCCTGAACTAGGCCTTATAAGAGCCGAACGTCTTATAAGAGCCGAATAGGGACCAAAAGGGAGAAAACATAGTTTTCAAGGGCCGGGAGTAGAATGACATAGTTTTTATGTATAATTACTACTAATTAAACTTATTTCTATGTTTGACAAAAAGTAAAACTTTCATCTCCGATTGGCCTGAACTAGGCTTTTTAAGAGGAGCCAAATAGAGACCAAACGGGAGGAAAACATGGTTTTCAAGGGCCGTGAATAGAATTACATAGTTTTTATGTATAATTACTACTAATTAATTTTTTTAATAGTGTTAATTGGGAAGTTTGACCAAAAGTCAAACTTTGAGCCCCAATTGGCGTGAACTAGGCCTTATATTAGCTGATTAAGGCCCAAACGGGGAGAAAACGAGGTTTTCAAGAGCCGAGAGTAGTAATACATAGTTTTTATGTATAATTACTGCAAATTAAACTAGTTTCTAGTCTTAATTGAGAAGTTTTACTAAAAGCCAAGTTTTCAGCCCCGGTTGGCCTGAAGTAGGCCTTATAAGAGCCGAATAGGACCTAAATGGGTGAAAAGGCGGTTTCCCATTAGGGCCCATTCTACTAATTAAAATTGTTTTAAGTTTTAATTAGGAAGTTTGACCAAAAGTCAAACATTAAGCCCTTATTGGCCTGAACTAGGCCTTATTAGAGCTGAATAGGGCCAAAACAGGGAGAAAACGAGGTTTTTAAGAGCCGAGAGTAGTATTACAAAGTTTTTATATATAACTACTATAAATTAAACATTTTTTTATTCTTAATTTGGAAGTTTGATCAAAAGTGAAACTTTCAGCCCTAATTGGGCCTTGTAAGAATCGAAAAGGGACTAAACGGGAAGAAAACATGGTTTTCAAGGGTCGTGATGGTATTACATAGTTTTTATATACAATTACTACTAATTAACCTTATTTTCAGTGTTAATTAGGAAGTTTGATCAAGAGTCAAACTTGCAGCCCCGATTGGCCAGGACTAGGTCTTATAAGAGCCGAATAGGGACTAAAAAGGAGGAAAACATAGTTTTCAAGGGTTGTGAATGGTATTACATAGTTTATATGTACAATTAATACTAATTAACCATATTTCTAGTGTTATTGAGAAGTTTGACTAAAAGTCAAACTTTCAGCCCTGTTTGGTCGGGACTAGACCTTATAACATAAGAGCCGAATAAGGTACAAACGAGAAAAATATGGTTTCCAAGAGCAAGGAGAAGTAATAAATAGTTTTATGTATTACTACTAATTAAATTTGTTTCTCGTCTTAATTGGGTAGTTTTATCATAAATCAAACTTTTAGCCCCGATTGGCCTGAACTTGGCTTTATAAAAGCCGAATAGGGACCAAACGTGAGGAAAACATGATTTTCAAGGGCCATGAAGGGTATTACATAGTTTCTATGTACAATTACTACTAATTAACTTTGTTTCTAGTGTTAATTGAAAAGTTTGACTAAGAGTTTAACTTTCAGCCCCGATTGGCCTGAGTAAGCCTTATAAGAGCCGATTAGGGCCCAAACGGGGAGAAAATGAGGTTTTCAAAAGCCGAGAATAGTATGACATAGTTTTTATGTATAATTATCACTAATTAAACTTCTTTTTAGTCTTAATTATAAAGTTTGACCAAAAGTCAAACCTTCAGTCTTATTAGCCTAAACTTGGCCTTATTAGAGCTGAATAGGACTAAAACAGGAGAAAATAAGGTTTTCAAGTGTTTAGAGTGGTATTACATAGTTTTTATGTACAATTAGTACTAATTAACCTTATTTCTAGTGTTAATTGAAAAGTTTGACTAAAAGTCAAACTTTCAGCCCCTATCAGCCTTAACTAGGCCTTATATAAGAGCCGAACAAAGCCCAAACAGGGAGAAAACGAGGTTTTCAAGAGCCGGGAGTAGAATGACATAGTTTTTATGTATAATTACTACTAATTAAACTTATTTCTATGTTTGACAAAAAGTAAAACTTTCATCTCCGATTGGCCTGAACTAGGCTTTTTAAGAGGTGCCAAATAGAGACCAAACGGGAGGAAAACATGATTTTCAAGGGCCGTGAATAGAATTACATAGTTTTTATGTATAATTACTACTAATTAATTTTTTTTATAGTGTTAATTGGGAAGTTTGTCCAAAAGTCAAACTTTGAGCCCCAATTAGCGTGAACTAGGCCTTATAATAGCTGATTAAGGCCCAAACGGGGAGAAAACGAGGTTTTCAAGAGCCGAGAGTAGTAATACATAGTTTTTATGTATAATTACTGCAAATTAAACTAGTTTCTAGTCTTAATTGAGAAGTTTTACTAAAAGCCAAGTTTCAGCCCCGATTGGCCTGAAGTAGGCCTTATAAGAGCCGAATAGGACCTAAACGGGTGAAAAGGCGGTTTCCCATTAGGGCCCTTCTACTAATTAAAATTGTTTTAAGTTTTAATTAGGAAGTTTGACCAAAAGTCAAACATTAAGCCCTTATTGGCCTGAACTAGGCCTTATTAGAGCTGAATAGGGCCAAAACAGGGAGAAAACGAGGTTTTTAAGAGCCGAGAGTAGTATTAAAAAGTTTTTATATATAACTACTATAAATTAAACATTTTTTATTCTTAATTTGGAAGTTTGATCAAAAGTGAAACTTTCAGCCCTGATTGGGCCTTGTAAGAATCGAAAAGGGACTAAACGGGAAGAAAACATGGTTTTCAAGGGTCGTGATGGTATTACATAGTTTTTATATACAATTACTACTAATTAACCTTATTTTCTGTGTTAATTAGGAAGTTTGATCAAGAGTCAAACTTGCAGCCCCGATTGGCCAAGACTAGGTCTTATAAGAGCCGAATAGGGACTAAAAGGGAGGAAAACATAGTTTTCAAGGGTTCTGAATGGTATTACATTGTTTATATGTACAATTACAACTAATTAACCATATTTCTAGTGTTATTGAGAAGTTTGACTAAAAGTCAAATTTTCAGCCCTGTTTGGTCGGGACTAGACCTTATAACATAAGAGCCGAATAAGGTATAAACGAGAAAAATATGGTTTCCAAGAGCAAGGAGAAGTAATAAATAGTTTTATGTATTACTACTATTTAAACTTGTTTCTCGTCTTAATTGGGTAGTTTTATCATAAGTCAAACTTTTAGCCCCGATTGGCCTGAACTTGGCTTTATAAAAGCCGAATGGGACCAAACGTGAGGAAAACATGATTTTCAAGGGCCATGAAGGGTATGACATAGTTTCTATATACAACTACTACTAATTAACTTTGTTTCTAGTGTTAATTGAAAAGTTTGACCAAGAGTTTAACTTTCAGCCCCGATTGGCCTGAGTAAGCCTTATAAGAGCCGATTAGGGCCCAAACGGGGAGAAAATGAGGTTTTCAAAAGCCGAGAATAGTATGACATAGTTTTTATGTATAATTATCACTAATTAAACTTCTTTTTAGTCTTAATTATAAAGTTTGACCAAAAGTCAAACCTTCAGTCTTATTAGCCTAAACTAGGCCTTATTAGAGCTGAATAGGACTAAAACAGGAGAAAATAAGGTTTTCAAGTGCTGAGAGTGGTATTACATAGTTTTTATGTACAATTAGTACTAATTAACCTTATTTCTAGTGTTAATTGAAAAGTTTGACTAAAAGTCAAACTTTCAGCCCCTATCAGCCTTAACTAGGCCTTATATAAGAGCCGAACAAAGCCCAAACAGGGAGAAAACGAGGTTTTAAAGGGCCGGGAGTAGAATGACATAGTTTTTATGTATAATTACTACTAATTAAACTTATTTCTATGTTTGACAAAAAGTAAAACTTTCATCTCCGATTGGCCTGAACTAGGCTTTTTAAGAGGAGCCAAATAGAGACCAAACGGGAGGAAAACATGGTTTTCAAGGGCCGTGAATTTTACATAGTTTTTATGTATAATTACTACTAATTAATTTTTTTATAGTGTTAATTGGGAAGTTTGTTCAAAAGTCAAACTTTGAGCCCCAATTGGCGTGAACTAGGCCTTATAATAGCTGATTAAGGCCCAAACGGGGAGAAAACGAGGTTTTCAAGAGCCGAGAGTAGTAATACATAGTTTTTATGTATAATTACTGCAAATTAAACTAGTTTCTAGTCTTAATTGAGAAGTTTTACTAAAAGCCAAGTTTTCAGCCCCGATTGGCCTGAAGTAGGCCTTATAAGAGCCGAATAGGACCTAAACGGGTGAAAAGGCGGTTTCCCATTAGGGCCCATTCTACTAATTAAAATTGTTTTAAGTTTTAATTAGGAAGTTTGACCAAAAGTCAAACATTAAGCCCTTATTGGCCTGAACTAGGCCTTATTAGAGCTGAATAGGGCCAAAACAGGGAGAAAACGAGGTTTTTAAGAGCCGAGAGTAGTATTAAAAAGTTTTTATATATATCTACTATAAATTAAACATTTTTTTATTCTTAATTTGGAAGTTTGATCAAAAGTGAAACTTTCAGCTCTGATTGGGCCTTGTAAGAATCGAAAAGGGACTAAACGGGAAGAAAACATGGTTTTCAAGGGTCGTGATGGTATTACATAGTTTTTATATACAATTACTACTAATTAACCTTATTTTCAGTGTTAATTAGGAAGTTTGATCAAGAGTCAAACTTGCAGCCCCGATTGGCCAGGACTAGGTCTTATAAGAGCCGAATAGGGACTAAAAGGGAGGAAAACATAGTTTTCAAGGGTTGTGAATGGTATTACAAAGTTTATATGTACAATTACAACTAATTAACCATATTTCTAGTGTTATTGAGAAGTTTGACTAAAAGTCAAACTTTCAGCCATGTTTGGTCGGGACTAGACCTTATAACATAAGAGCCGAATAAGGTACAAACGAGAAAATATGGTTTCCAAGAACAAGGAGAAGTAATAAATAGTTTTATGTATTACTACTGTTTAAACTTGTTTCTCGTCTTAATTGGGTAGTTTTATCATAAGTCAAACTTTTAGCCCCGATTGGCATGAACTTGGCTTTATAAAAGCCGAATGGGACCAAACGTGAGGAAAACATGATTTTCAAGGGCCATGAAGGGTATGACATAGTTTCTATGTACAATTACTACTAATTAACTTTGTTTCTAGTGTTAATTGAAAAGTTTGACCAAGAGTTTAACTTTCAGCCCCGATTGGCCTGAGTAAGCCTTATAAGAGCCGATTAGGGCCCAAACGGGGAGAAAATGAGGTTTTCAAAAGCCGAGAATAGTATGACATAGTTTTTATGTATAATTATCACTAATTAAACTTCTTTTTAGTCTTAATTATAAAGTTGACCAAAAGTCAAACCTTCAGTCTTATTAGCCTAAACTAGGCCTTATTAGAGCTGAATAGGACTAAAACAGGAGAAAATAAGGTTTTCAAGTGCTGAGAGTGATATTACATAGTTTTTATGTACAATTAGTACTAATTAACCTTATTTCTAGTGTTAATTGAAAAAAAGTTTGACTAAAAGTCAAACTTTCAGCCCCTATCAGCCTTAAGTAGGCCTTATATAAGAGCCGAACAAAGGCCAAACAGGGAGAAAACGAGGTTTTCAAGAGCCGGGAGTAGAATGACATAGTTTTTATGTATAATTACTACTAATTAAACTTATTTCTATGTTTGACAAAAAGTAAAACTTTCATCTCCGATTGGCCTGAACTAGGCTTTTTAAGAGTTAAATAGAGACCAAACGAGAGGAAAACATGGTTTTCAAGGGCCGTGAATAGAATTACATAGTTTTTATGTATAATTACTACTAATTAATCTTTTTTATAGTGTTAATTGGGAAGTTTGACCAAAAGTCAAACTTTGAGCCCCAATTGGCGTGAATTAGGCCTTATAATAGCCGATTAAGGCCCAAACGGGGAGAAAACGAGGTTTTCAAGAGCCAAGAGTAGGAATACATAGTTTTTATGTATAATTACTACAAATTAAACTAGTTTCTAGTCTTAATTGAGAAGTTTTACTAAAAGTCAAGTTTTCAGCCCCGATTGGCCTTAAGTAGGCCTTATAAGAGCCAATAGGGACCAAACGGGAGGAAAACATGATTTTCACGGGCCGAGAAAGGTATTACGTAGTTCTATATACAATTTCTATTGATTAACCTTTTTTCTAGTGTTAATTGGGAAGTTTGATCAGAACTGAAACTTTTAGCCCCTATTGGCCGGAAAAGGGCCTTATAAGAGCCTAATAGGGTCTAAACGGGAGGAAATACAGTTTTTAAAAGTCAGGAGTAGTAATATATAGTTTTTATGTATAATTATTACTAATTATACTAGTTTCTAATCTTAATTGAGAAGTTTTACCAAAACTGAAACTTTCAGTCCCGATTGGCCTGAACAGGACCTTATAATGGCCGATTAAGACCCAAACGGGGAGAAAACGAGGTTTCAAGAGCCGAGAGTAATAATATATAGTTTTTATGTATAATTACTATTAATTAAACTAGTTTCTAGTCTTAATTGAGAAGTTTTACCAAGAGTCAAACTTTCAGCCCGATTAGCCTGAACTAGACCTTATATGAGCTGAATAGGGCCTAAACGGGAGAAAATCATGGTTTTCAAGGCTGAGAGTGGTATTGTATAGTTTCTATATACAATTATTACTAGTTAACCTTGTTTCTAATATTAAATTGGATAGTTTAACCAAAAGTCAAACTTTCAGCCCTGATTAGCCTGAACTAGTCCTTATAAGTGCCTAATAAGGTCCAACCGGGGAGAAAATACAATTTTCAAAAGCCGGAAGTAGTAATTCATAGTTTTTATGTATAATTACTACTAATTAAACTAGTTTCTAGTCTTAATTGAGAAGTTTGACTAAAAGTCAAACTTTCAGCCCCGATTGTCCTAACTGGGCCTCATAAGAGCCGAATAGGGACAAACGGGAGGAAAACATGGTTTTCAAAGGCCGTGAATGGTGTTACATTATTTTTATATATAATTACTTCTACTTAATCATGTTTCTAGTGTTAATGAGAAAGTTTGACCAAAAGTCAAGCTTTCAGTCCCGATTGGCCTAAACTAGGTATTATAATTGCCGATTAGGGCCCAAACAGGGAGCAAATAAGGTTTTCAAGATTCATTAGCAGTAGCACATAGTTTTTATGTATAATTATTACTAATTAAACTAGTTTCTAGTCTTAATTATAAAGTTTTACCAAAAATCAAACTTTCAGCCTCGATTGGCCTAAACTACACCTTATAAGAGCCGAATCGTGACTAAACGGGAGGAAAATATAGTTTTCAAGGGCCGTAAAAGGTATTACATATTGCTATGTACAATTACTACTAATTAACCTTATTTCTAGTGTTAATTGAGAAATTTGACTAAAATTGAAACTTTCAGTTCCTATTGGCCTGAAATAGGCCTTATAAGAGCCTAATGGGTCCAATCAGAGAGAAAATACAGTTTTCAAAAGTCAGGAGTAGTATTATATAGTTTTTATGTATAATTATTACTAAATAAACTTATTTCTAGTCTTAATTGGAAAGTTTGACCAAAAGTCAAACTTTCAGCCCTTATTGGCCTGAACTAGGCCTTATAGAGTCGAATATGGCCCAAACCAGAAGAAAACATGATTTTCAAGAGCTTAGAGTGGTATTACATAGTTTCTATGTACAATTACTACTAATTTATTTTATTTCTATCGTTAATTGGGATTACTGACCTAAAGTCAAACTTGCATCTCCGATTGGCCTAGGCCACCATATAAGAGCCGAACAAGGCCCAAACAGGGGGAATGAGGTTTTCAAGAGTCGGGAGTAGTATTACATAGTTTTTATGTATAATTACTTCTAACTAAACTTGTTTCTAATCTTAATTGGGAAGTTTTACCAAAAGTTAAACTTTCAGCCCCGATTGGCCTAAACCAGGTCCTATAAGAGCCATATAGGGCCCAAATGGGGAGAACCACCATAAGTTTTTCAGGATTCGGGAGTAGTTCACATAGTTTCTTCTGTATAAACTATAACTAATTAATTTGTTTCTATTTTTAATTTGTAAGTTTGACCAAAAGTCAAACTTTCAGCCCCGATTAGCCAGAATTAGGCCTTATAAGAGCCTAATCGGGCCCAAACAAGAGGAAAACATGATTTTCAAGAGGTAAGAGTGATATTACATAGTTTCCATGTAAAATTACTGCGAATTAACCTTGTTTCTAGTGTTAATTGGGAAGTTTGACAAAAATTAAACTTTAAGCCCTTGATAACCTAAAGTAGGCCTTATAAGAGCCGAATAGGACCCAAACGGGTGAAAAGGCGGTTTCCCATTAGAGCCCTATACTACTAATTAAAATTGTTTTAAGTTTTAATTAAGAAGTTTGACCTAAAGTCGAACATTAAGCCCTTATTGGCCTGAATGAGGCCTTATTAGAGCTGAATAGGTCCAAAACAGGGAGAAAACGAGGTTTTTAAGAGCCGAGAGTGGTATTACAAAGTTTTTATATATAACCACTATAAATTAAACTTTTTTATTCTTAATTTGGAAGTTTGATCAAAAGTGAAACTTTCAGCCCTGATTTACCTTATAAGAATTGAAAAGGAACTAAATGGGAAGAAAACATGGTTTTCAAGAGCCGTGAATGGTATTACATAATTTTTATGTACAATTACTACTAATTAATCTTGTTTTCAATCTTAATTAGGAAGTTTGATCAAGAGTCAAACTTTCAGCCCCTAATTGACTCATCAAACTTCCCAATTAACACTGAAAACAAGATTAATTAGTAGTAATTTTACATAAAAACTATGTAATATCATTCACGGCCCTTGAAAATCATGTTTTCTTCCCATTTAGTTCTTTTCAATTCTTATAAGGTCAATCGGGGCTGAAAGTTTCACTTTTGATCAAACTTCCAAATTAAGAATAAAAAAGTTTAATTTATAGTGGTTATATATAAAAACTTTGTAATACCACTCTCGGCTCTTAAAAACCTCGTTTTCTCCCTGTTTTGGACCTATTCCGCTCTAATAAGGCCTCATTCAGGCCAATAAGGGCTTAATGTTCGATTTTAGGTCAAACTTCCTAATTAAAACTTAAAACAATTTTAATTAGTAGTATAGGGCTCTAATGGGAAACCGCCTTTTCACCCGTTTGGGTCCTATTCGGCTCTTATAAGGCCTACTTTAGGCTATCAAGGGCTTAAAGTTTAATTTTTTGTCAAACTTCCCAATTAACACTAGAAATAAGGTTAATTCGCTGTAATTTTACATGGAAACTATGTAATATCACTCTTACCTCTTGAAAATCATGTTTTCCTCTTGTTTGGGCCCGATTAGGCTCTTATAAGGCCTAATTCTGGCTAATCGGTGCTGAAAGTTTGACTTTTGGTCAAACTTACAAATTAAAAATAGAAACAAATTAATTAGTTATAGTTTATACATAGAAACTATGTGAACTACTCCCGAATCCTGAAAACCATGGTTTCTCCCCGTTTGGGCCCTATATGGCTCTTATAGGACCTGGTTTAAGCCAATCAGGCTGAAAGTTTAACTTTTTGTAAAACTTCCCAATTAAGACTAGAAACAAGTTTAGTTATTTGTGATTATACATATAAACTATGTAATACTACTCCCGACTCTTGAAAACCTCATTTCCCCCTGTTTGGGCCTTGTTCGGCTCTTATATGGCAGCCTAGGCCAATCGGAGATGCAAGTTTGACTTTAGGTCAGTAATCCCAATTAACGATAAAAATAAAATAAATTAGTAGTAATTGTACATAGAAACTATGTAATACCACTCTAAGCTCTTGAAAATCACGCTTTCTTCTGGTTTGGGCCATATTCGGCTCTATAAGGCCTAGTTCAGGCCAATAAGGGCTGAAAATTTGACTTTTGTCAAACTTTCCAATTAAGACTAGAAATAAGTTTATTTAGTAATAATTATACATAAAAACTATATAATACTACTCCTGACTTTTGAAAACTGTATTTTCTCTCTGATTGGACCCATTAGGCTCTTATAAGGCCTAATTCAGGCCAATAGAAGCTGAAAGTTTCAATTTTAGTCAAACTTCTCAATTAACACTAGAAATAAGGTTAATCAGTAGTAATTGTACATAGCAATATGTAATACCTTTTACGGCCCTTGAAAACTATATTTTCCTCCCGTTTAGTCACGATTCGGCTCTTATAAGGGGTAGTTTAGGCCAATCGAGACTGAAAGTTTGATTTTTGGTAAAACTTTATAATTAAGACTAGAAACTAGTTTGATTAGTAATAATTATACATAAAAACTATGTGCTACTGCTAATGACTCTTAAAAACCTTATTTGCTCCCTGTTTGGGCCCTAATCGGCAATTATAATGCCTAGTTTAGGCCAATCGGGACTGAAAGCTTGACTTTTGGTCAAACTTTCTCATTAACACTAGAAACATGGTTAAGTAGAAGTAATTATATATAAAAATAATGTAACACCATTCACGGCCTTTGAAAACCATGTTTTCCTCCCGTTTGTCCCTATTCGGCTCTTATGAGGCCCAGTTCAGGACAATCGGGGCTGAAAGTTTGACTTTTAGTCAAACTTCTCAATTAAGACTAGAAACTAGTTTAATTAGTAGTAATTATACATAAAAATTATGTATTACTACTTCCGGCTTTTGAAAATTGTATTTTTCTCCCCGGTTGGATCTTATTAGGCACTTATAAGGACTAGTTCATGCTAATCAGGGCTGAAAGTTTGACTTTTGGTTAAACTATCCAATTTAATATTAGAAACAAGGTTAACTAGTAATAATTGTATATAGAAACTATACAATACCACTCTCAGCCCTTGAAAACCATGATTTTCTCCCGTTTAGGCCCTATTCAGCTCATATAAGGTCTAGTTCAGGCTAATAGGCCTGAAAGTTTGACTCTTGGTAAAACTTCTCAATTAAGACTAGAAACTAGTTTATTTAATAGTAATTATATATAAAAACTATATATTATTACTCTCGGCTCTTGAAACCTCGTTTTCTCCCCGTTTGGGCCTTAATCGGCCATTATAAGGTCTTGTTCAGGCCAATCGGGACTGAAAGTTTCAGTTTTGGTAAAACTTCTCAATTAAGATTAGAAACTAGTATAATTAGTAATAATTATACATAAAAACTATATATTACTACTCCTGACTTTTAAAAACTGTATTTCCTCCCCGTTTAGACCCTATTAGGCTCTTATAAGGCCCTTTTCCGGCCAATAGGGGCTAAAAGTTTCAGTTCTGGTCAAACTTCCCAATTAACACTAGAAAAAGGTTAATCAATAGAAATTGTATATAGAACTACGTAATACCTTTCTCGGCCCGTGAAAATCATGTTTTCCTCCCGTTTGGTCCCTATTCGGCTCTTATAAGGCCTACTTAAAGCCAATCTGGGCTGAAAACTTGACTTTTAGTAAAACTTCTCAATTAAGACTAGAAACTAGTTTAATTTGTAGTAATTATACATAAAAACTATGTATTACTACTATCGGCTCTTGAAAACCTCGTTTTCTCCCCGTTTGGGCCTTAATCGGCTATTATAAGGCCTAATTCACGCTAATTGGGGCTCAAAGTTTGACTTTTGGTCAAACTTCTCAATTAACACTATAAAAAAGATTAATTAGAAGTAATTATACATAAAAACTATGTAATTCTATTCACGACCTTTGAAAACCATGTTTTCCTCCTGTTTGGTCTCTATTTGGCTCTTAAAAAGCCTAGTTCAGGCCAATCGGAGATGAAAGTTTTACTTTTGGTCAAACATAGAAATAAGTTTAATAGTAGTAATTATACATAAAAACTATGTCATTCTACTCCCGGCTCTTGAAAACCTCGTTTTCTCCCTGTTTGGGCTTTGTTCGGCTCTTATATAAGGCCTAGTTAAGGCTGATAGGGGCTGAAAGTTTGACTTTTAGTCAAACTTTTCAATTAACACTACAAATAAGGTTAATTAATACTAATTGTACATAAAAACTATGTAATACCACTCTCAGCACTTGAAAATCTTATTTTCTCCTGTTTTAGTCCTATTCTGCTCTAATAAGGCCTAGTTTAGGCTAATAAGACTGAAGATTTGACTTTTGGTTAAACTTTATAATTAAGACTAAAAAGAAGTTTAATTAGTGATAATTATACATAAAAACTATGTCATACTATTCTCGGCTCTTGAAAACCTCATTTTCTCCCCGTTTGGGCCCTAATCGGCTCTTATAAGGCTTATTTAGGCCAATCGGGGCTGAAAGTTTAACTCTTGGTCAAACTTTTCAATTAACACTAGAAACAAAGTTAATTAGTAGTAATTGTACATAGAAACTATGTAATACCCTTCATGGCCCTTGAAAATCATGTTTTCCTCACGTTTGGTCCCTATTCGGCTTTTATAAAGCCAAGTTCAGGCCAATCGGGGCTAAAAGTTTGACTTATGATAAAACTACCCAATTAAGACGAGAAATAAGTTTAATTAGTATAAAACTATTTATTACTTCTCCTTGCTCTTGGAAACCATATTTTTCCCGTTTGTACCTTATTCGGCTCTTATGTTATAAGGTCTAGTCCCGACCAAACAGGGCTGAAAGTTTGACTTTTAGTCAAACTTCTCAATAACACTAGAAATATGGTTAATTAGTCGTAATTGTACATATAAACTATGTAATACCATTCACAACCCTTGAAAACTATGTTTTCCTCCCTTTTAGTCCTTATTCGGCTCTTATAAGACCTAGTTCTGGCCAATCGGGGCTGCAAGTTTGACTCTTGATCAAACTTCCTAATTAACACAGAACATAAGGTTAATAGTAGTAATTGTATATAAAAAACTATGTAATACCATCACGACCCTTGAAAACCATGTTTTCTTCCCGTTTAGTCCCTTTTCGATTCATACAAGGCCCAATCAGGGCTGAAAGTTTCACTTTTGATCAAACTTTCAAATTAAGAATAAAAAAATGTTTAATTTATAGTAGTTATATATAAAAACTTTGTAATACTACTCTCTTAGCTTAATTTTTGGTCAAACTTCCCAATTAACACTAGAAATAAGGTTAATTCGCAGTAATTGTACATGGAAACTATGTAATATCACTCTTAGCTCTTGAAAATCATGTTTTCCTCTTCTTTGGCCTTTATTTAGCTCTAATAAGGCCTAGTTCTGGCTAATCGGGGCTGAAAGTTTGACTTTTGGTCAAACTTATAAATTAAGAATAGAAATAAATAAATTAGTTATAGTTTATACATAGAAACTATGTGAACTACTCCTGAATCCTGAAAATCATGGTTTCTCCCCGTTTGGCCCCTATATGGCTCTTAAAAGACCTGGTTCAGGCCAATCGGGGCTGAAAGTTTAACTTTTGGTAAAACTTTCTAATTTAGACTAGAAACAAGTTTAATTAGTAGTAATTACACATAAAAACTATGTAATACTACTTCCGACTCTTAAAAACCTCATTTCTCCCTGTTTGCGCCTTGTTCGGCTCTTATATGGAGGCCTAGACCAATCGGAGATGCAAGTTTGACTTTAGGTCAGTAATCCCAATTAACGCTAGAAATAAAATAAATTAGTGGTAATTGTGCATAGAAACTATGTAATATCACTCTAAGCTCTTAAAAATCATGTTTTCTTCCTGTTTGGGTCATATTCGGCTCTATAAGGCCTAGTTCAGGTCAATAAGGGCTGAAAGTTTGACTTTTGGTCAAACTTTTCAATTAAGACTAGAAATAAGTTTATTTAGAAATAATTATATATAAAAACTATATAGTACTACTCCTGACTTTTGAAAACTGTATTTTATCTCTGATTGGACCCATTAGTCTCTTAAAAGGCCTAATTCAGGCCAATAGGAGTTGAAAGTTTCAATTTTAGTCAAACTTCTCAATTAACACTAGAAATAAGGTTAATCAGTAGTAATTGTACATAGCACTATATAATACCTTTTATGGCCCTTAAACATCATATTTTCCTCCCGTTTAGTCACTATTCGGCTCTTACAAGGTGTAGTTTAGGCCAATCGAGGCTGAAAGTTTGATTTTTGGTAAAACTTTCCAATTAAGATTAGAAATTAGTTTAATTAGTAATAATTATACAGGAAAACTATGTGCTACTGCTAATGACTCTTGAAACCTTATTTTCTCCCTGTTTGGGCCCTAATCGGCTATTATAATGCCTAGTTTAGGCCAATCGGGACTGAAATTTTGACTTTTGGTCAAACTTTCTCATTAACACAAGAACAAGGCTAATTAGTAGTAATTATATATAAAAACAATGTAACACCATTCACGGCCTTTGAAAATCTTATTTTCCTCCCGTTGGTCCCTATTCGGCTCTTATGAGGCCCAGTTCAAGCCAATCGGGGCTGAAAGTTTGACTTTTAGTCAAACTTCTCAATTAAGACTAGAAACTAGTTTAATTAGTAGTAATTATACATAAAAACTATGTATTACTACTTCCGGCTTTTGAAAACTATATGTTCTCCCCGGTTGGACCTTATTAGGCACTTATAAGGACTAGTTCAGGCTAATCAGGACTGAAAGTTTGACTTTTGGTCAAACTTTCTAATTTAATATTAGAAACAAGATTATTTAGAAATAATTGTATATAGAAACTATACAATACCACTCTCAGCCGTTGAAAACCATGTTTTCTCCCGTTTTGGCCCTATTCGGCTCATATAAGGTTTAGTTCAGGCTGATCGGGGCTGAAAGTTTGACTCTTCAGAAAATTTCTCAATTAAGACTAGAAACTAGTTTAATTAGTAATAATTATGCATAAAAACTATGTATTATTACTCTCGGCTCTTGAAACCTCGTTTTAATCGGCCATTATAAGGTCTTGTTCAGGCCAATCGGGACTGAAAGTTTCACTTTTGGTAAAACTTCTCAATTAAGACTAGAAACTAGTATAATTAGTAGTCATTATACATAAAAACTATATATTACACTCCTGACTTTTGAAAACTGTATTTTCTCCCCGTTTGGACCCTATTATGCTCTTATAAGGCCCTTTTCAGGCCAATAGGGGCTAAAAGTTTCAGTTCTGGTCAAACTTCCCAATTAACACTAGAAAAAAGGTTAATAAATAGAAATTGTACATAGAACTACGTAATACCATTTCGGCCCTTGAAAATCATGTTTTCCTCCCGTTTGGTCCCTATTCGGCTCTTATAAGGCATACTTCAAGCCAATCGGAGCTGAAAACTTGACTTTTCGTAAAATTTCTCAATTAAGACTAGAACTAGTTTAATTAGTAGTAATTATACATAAAAACTATATATTACTACTCTCAGCTCTTGAAAACCTCGTTTTCTCCCCGTTTGGCCTCTAATCGGCTATTATAAGGCCTAGTTCACGCCAATCGGGGCTCAAAGTTTGACTTTTGCTCAAACTTCCCAATTAACACTATAATTAAGATTAATCAGTAGTAATTATACATAGAAACTATGTAATACTATTCACGTCCCTTGAAAACCATATTTTCCTCCCGTTTAGTCTCTATTTGGCTCTTATAAGACCTACTTCAGGCTAATCGGAGATGAAAGTTTGACTTTTGGTCAAGCATAGAAATAAGTTTAATAGTAGTAATTATATATAAAAACTATGTCATTCGTACTTGGCTCTTGAAAACCTCGTTTTCTCCCTGTTTGGGCTTTGTTCGGCTCTTATTAGGCCTAGTTCAGGCTGAAGGGGCTGAAAGTTTGACTTTTGGTCAAACTTTCAAATTAACACTAGAAATAAGGTTAATTAGTACTAATTATACATAAAAACTATGTAATACCACTCTCAGCACTTGGAAACCTTATTTTCTCCCGTTTTGGTCCTATTCGGCTCTACTAAGGCCTAGTCCAGGCTAATAGACTGAAGGTTTGACTTTTGGTCAAACTTTATAATTAAGACTAAAAACAAGTTTAATTAGTGGTAATTATACATAAAAACTATGTCATACTACTCTCGGCTCTTGAAAACCTCGTTTTCTCCCCGTTTGGGCCCTAATCAGCTCTTATAAGGCTTACTCAGGCCAATCGGGGCTGAAAGTTTAACTCTTGGTCAAAATTTTCAATTAACACAAGAAACAAAGTTAATTAGTAGTAATTGTACATAAAAAGTATGAAATACCATTCATGGCCCTTGAAAATCATGTTTTCCTCCCGTTTGATCCCTATTTGGCTTTTATAAAGCCAAGTTCAGGGTAATCAGGACTGAAAGTTTGACTTATGGTAAACTACTCAATTAAGACGAGAAATAAGTTTAATTAGTAGTAATTATACATAAAACTATGTATTACTTCTCCTTGCTCTTGGAAACCTTATTTTTCCCTGTTTGTACCTTATTCGACTCTAAACTTAAAAGGTCTTGTCCAGACCAAACAAGGCTGAAAGTTTGACTTTTAGTCAAACTTCTCTATTACACTAGAAAAAAGGTTAATTAGTCGTAATTGTACATATAAACTATGTAATACCTATTCACAGCCCTTGAAAACTATGTTTTCCTCCCTTTTGGTCCCTATTCGTCTCTTATCACACATAGTTCAGGCCAAGCAAGGCTGCAAGTTGGACTCTTTATCAACTTCCCAATTAACATTGAAAACAAGGTTAATTAGTAGTAATTGTATATAAAAACTATGTAATATCATTCACAACCCTTGAAAACTATGTTTACCTCCCGTTTAGTCCCTTTTCGACTCTTATAAGGCCAATCTGGGCTGAAAGTTTCACATTTAATCAAACTTTCAAATTAAGAATAGAAAAAAGTTTAATTTATAGTGATTATACATAAAAACTTTGTAATACTACTCTCGGCTCTTAAAAACCTCGTCTTCTCCCTGTTTCACCCTATTCAGCTCTTATAAGGCCTAGTTCAGGTCAATCAGGGTTAAAAGTTTGTCTTTTAGTCAAACTTTCAATTAACACTAGAAACAAAGTTAATTAGTCGTAATTGCATAAAGAAACTAATTAATACCACTCGCGGCTCTTGAAAACAATATTTTTCTCTCGTTAGGGCCTGATTTGGTTCTTATAATGCGTAGTTCAGGCCAATTGGGACTGAAAGTTTGACTTTTGGTCAAACTTCCCGATTAGGAATAGAAATAAGTTTAATTAGTAATAATTATACATAAAAAATATGTGATACTATTCTCGGCTCTTGAAAATCATGCTTTCTCCAAGTTTGTGGCCTATTTGACTCTTACAATGCCTAGTTCAGGCCAATCGGGGCTAAAATTAAACTTTTGGTCAAACTTTCAGATTAAGATGAGAAATAACTTTAATTTGTAGTAATTGAACATAGAAATTTTGTAATACTACTATCAGCTCTTTAAAACCATATTTTCCCCTCGTCTGGGCTATATTCGGCTCTTATAAGGCCTTAATCAGGCCAATCGGAGCTGAAAGTTTGACTTTTGATCAAACTTCATAATTAAGAGTAGAACTAGTTTAATTAGTAGTAATTATACATAAAAATTATGTAATACAACTCACGACTCTTGAAAACCGTATTTTCTCCATGTTTGGTCCCTATTGGGCTCTTATAGGGACTATTTTCAAGCCAATTAGGGCTGAAAGTTTGACTTTAGATCAAACTTCCCAATTAACACTAGAAACAAGGTTAATTAGCAGTAATTGTACATAAAAATTATGTAATACTACTCACGGCTCTTGAAAACCTTGTTTTCCTCTTATTTGGGGTCTTATTCCGCTCTTATAAGGCCTAGCTCAGGCCAATCAGGGCTGGAAGTTTTACTTTTGGTCAAACTTCCTAATTAAGACCAGAAACATATAAAATTAGTAGTAAATTTATATAAAACTATGTAATACATCTCAAGGCTCTTGAAAACATATTTTCTCTCCATTTGAACCCTATTCGACTGAGGCCTAATTCGGGTAAATCGGGGCTGAAAGTATGACTTTTGGTCAAACTTTCAGACTAAGACTTGAAACAACATTAATTAGCAGTAATTGTGTATGGAATCTGTGTAATAATACTCCCGACTCTTGAAAAATCACGTTTTCTCCCCGTTTGGACCTTATTCTGCGCTTATAAAGCCGAGTTCAGGGCAATCGGGGTTGAAAGTTTGACTTTTAATAAAATTTTCTACTTAAGACTAGAAACAAGTTTAATTTTAAGTAATTTAATATAAAACTAGGTAATTCTACTCCCAGCTATTAAAAACCTCGGTTTTTCCCCGTTTGGGCCCTATTCGGCTCTTATAAGGCATATTTGACTTTTGATCAAACTTGCCAATTATGACTAGAAACAAAGTTAATTAATAGTAAATGTACATAGAAACTATGTAATTTCACTCCCGGCTCTTGAAAATCTCGTTATCTCCTTGTTTGGGTTTTATTCGGCTCTTATAATACCTAGTTCAGGCCAATCGGGGTTGAAAGTTTGACTTTTGGTCAAACTTCCAGATTAAAACTAGAAACAAGTTTAAGTAGTAGTAATTGTACATAGAACTATGTAATACAACTCTTAGCTCTCTAAAACCACGTTTTCTCCCTATTTAGGCCATATTCGGCTCTTATAAGGCCTATTCAGGCCAATCGGGCTAAAAACTTGACTTTTGATCTAACTTCCCAATTAAGACTAGAAACAAGTTTAATTAATAGTAATTATACAAAAAAACTATGTATTATTACTCCCGGCTCTTGAAAACCTCGGCCCTTGAAAACAATATTTTCTCCCCGTTTGGGCCCTATTGGACTCTTATAAGGCCGAGTTCAGGCTAATCGACAATGTTAATTAGCTGTAATTGTACACAGAAACAATGTAATACGACTCTCAGCTCTTGAAAATTATATTTTCCTCTGGTTTGGGCCTTACTTGGCACTTATATGGCCGAGTTCAGGCCAATCGTGGTTAAAAATTTGACTTTCGGTCAAACTTCAAAATTAAGCAAAGAAACAAGTTTAATTAGTAGTAGTTATACATAGAAACTACGTGATACTACCCAAGCTCTTGAAAGACATGTTTTTTCCCGTTTTCGCCCTATTCGGCTCTTATAAGGCCTAATTCAGGCCAATCGGGGTTGAAAATTTGACTTTGGGTAAACTTTCCAATTACGACTAGAAACAAGTTTAGTTAGTAGTAATTATACATAAAAACTATGTCATACTACTCTCGGCTCTTGAAAATCTCGCTTTCACCCTGTTTGGGCCTTATTCGGCTCTTATTAGGCCAGTTCAAGCCAATCGGGACTAAAAGTTTGACTTTTGGTCAAACTTCCCAATTAATACTAGAATCAAGGTAATTAGTAATAATTGTATATAGAAACTATGTAATACCACTCTCAGCTATTAAAAATCATGTTTTCTCCCAATAGGGCCTTTTTCGGCTCAGATAAGGCCGGTTCAGTCAGGCCAATAAGAGCTGAAGGTTTGACTTTTGGTTAAACTTCCTAATTAAGACTAGAAATAAGTTTAACTAGTAGTAATTAAACATAAAAAACTATGTCATACTACTCTTGGCTCTTGCAAACCTCATTTTCTCCCCGTTTGGCCCCTAATCGGCTCTTATAAGGCTAAATTCAGGCTAATCGGAGCTGAAGTTTAAGTTAACACTAGAAACAAAGTTAATTAGTACTAATTGTATATAGAAACTATGTAATATCATTCACAACTCTTGAAAACCATTTTTTCCTCCCGTATGGTCCCTATTCGGTTCTTATAAGGCCTAGTACAGGCCAATAGGAGCTAAAAGTTTGACTTTTGCTAAAACTTCCCAATTAAGACTAGAAACAAGTTTAATTAGTTGTTATTATATATAAAAACTATGTATTACTACTCCCGGCTCTTGAAAATCGTGTTTTTTCACCGTTTGAGCCTTAATTCGGCTCTATAAGCCTAGTTCAGGTCAATCGGGGCTGAAAGTTTGACTTTTGATCAAACTTCTCAATTAACACAAGAAACATGGTTTATTAGTAGTAATTGTACATATAATCTATATAATACCATTCAAAGCCCTTGAAAACCATAATTTCCTCCCGTTTTGTCCCTATTCGACTCTTATAAGGCCTAGCTCAGGCCAATCTGGGCTGAAAGCCTAACTTTTGGTAAAAACTTACCAATTAAGACTTGAAAATAAGTTTATTTACTAGTAATTATATATATAATTTAGGTATTACTATTCTCGGCTCTTAAAAACCATATTTTCTCCCCGTTTGTGCCTTATTCAGCTCTTATAACTCCTTGTTCAGGCCAATAGAGGCTGAAATAAGGTTAATTAGTAGTAGTAATTGTACACAAAAACTATGTAATCTCACTCTCAGATCTTGAAAACCATGTTTTCCTCCAGTTTGGGCCCTACTCGGCTCTTATAAGGCCTAGTTTAGGCCAATAAGGGCTGAAGGTTTGACTTTTGCTAAAACTTTCTAATTAAAACCAGAAATAAGTATAATTAGTAGTAATTATACATAAAAACTATGTAATACTACTCCTGGCTATTGAAAATCGCATTTTCTCCCAGTTTGAACCCTATTCTGCTCTTATAAGGCCTAGCTAAGGCCAATAGGGGCTGAAACTTGCCTTTTGGTCAAACTTCCCAATTAACACTAGAAACAAAGTTAATCAGTATTAATTGTACGTAGAAACTATATAATACCATTCACGACCCTTGAAAGTCATGTTTTCCTCCCGTTTAGTCCCTAATCAGCTCTTATGATTATAATAATAATCGATACTGATTATTGTTATTGTTATATAATTGAGTTATTCTAATTACCAACTGTACAAGAATTCCACATATAACTGATACACCTAAAACTGGAATACTACAGGCAGACCACATTTGACTCGGATAATTCCAACCCGATTTTTTATAACATGAACTAATCAAATAGGGTGAATTGGATACATGGTCTAGACAAGCCAATCGGGGCTGAAAGTTTGACTTTTTGTCAAACTTTCAAATTAAGAATAGAAAACAAGTTTGATTTCTAGTATTATATATAAAAACTATCAATACTACTCCCAGCTCTTGAAAACCTCATTTTCTCCCCGTTTAGACTGTATTCGCCTATTATACGGCTTACTTCAGGCCAATCGGGACTAAATTTTGACGTTTGGTCAAACTTCCTGATTAACACTAGAAATAAGGTTAATTAGTAGTAATTATGCTTGAAAACTATGTTATACCACTCTAGCTCTTGAAAACCTTATTTTTCCTTTTGTTTAGACCCTATTCAGCTCTTATAAGGCCTAGTTCCGGCCAATAAGGGTTGAAGGTTTGACTTTTGGTCAAACTTCCTTATTAGAATAAAAAATAATGTTAATTGTAGTAATTGTACATAGAAACATTATAATACCACTCTCAGCTGTTGAAACTTTCCAATTAATACTAGAAACAAGTTTAATTAGTAGTAATTATACCTAAAAACTATGTAATACTACTCCCCGTTTGGGTCCGATTCAGCTCATATAATAACTAGTTCAGGCCAATCGTGGCTGAAAGTTTGACTTTTAGTTAAAACTTCCAAATTAAGACTAGAAACAAGTTTAGGCAGTAGTAATTGTACATAAAAGTTATGTAATACAACTCTTGGCTCTTTAAACCATGTTTTCTCTCCATTTGGCCCATATGCGGCTCTTATAAGGCTTAGTTCAGGCTAATCGGGCCTGAAAGTTTGATTTTTGATCAAACTTTCTAACTAAGACTAGAAATAAGTTTAATTAGTAGTGATAAACATAAAAATTATGAAATACTACTCCCAGATCTTGAAAACCGTAATTTCTCCCCGTTGGGCCCTATTAGCTCTTATAAGGTCGAGTTCAAACTAATCGGAGCTAAAAGTTTGATATTTGGTTTAATATTAGAACAGGGTTAATTGCAGAAATTATACATAGAAACTACGAATACCACTCTCAGCTCTTGTAAACCATTTTTTCCTCCAGTTTGGGCCATATTTGGCGCTTATTTGGCCGAGTTCAGGCCAATCGGGGCTGAAAGTTTTGACTTTTTGTCAACTTTCAGATTAAGAATAAAAACAAGTTTAATTTATAGTGGTTATATATAAAACTATGTAATACTTTTTTTGGCTCTTGATGATCTCGTTTCTCCCCGTTTAGGCCCTATTCAGCTCTTATAAGGCCCAGTTCAGGCCAATAAAGGTTGAAAGCTAGACCACTTTCAATTAACAATAGAAATAAGGTTTATTAACAGTAATTGTACATAGAACTATGTAATTTCAGTCTCAGCAGTTGAAGACCATGTTTTCCTCCGGTTTAGCCCCTATTCAGCTCTTATAATGTGCAGTCCAGGCAAATCGGGTCTGAAGGTTTGACTTTTGGTCAAACTTTCAATTAACACTAGAAATAAGTTTAATTAGCAGTAATTGTGCATAAAACTATGTAATACCACTCTCAGCACTTCAAAACCATGTTTTCCTCCGGTTTGGGCCCTAATCAGCTCTTATAATGTGTAGTTCAGGCCAATCAGGGCTAAAGGTTTGACTTTTGGTCAAACTTCTCGATTAAGAATAGAAACAAGTTTAATTATTAGCAATTTTACATAAAAACTATGCGATACTACTCCCGGCCCTTGAAAATCATGTTTTCTCCACTTTTGTGCCCTATTCGGCTTTTATAATGCCTAATTAAGGTCAATCGGGGCTAAAAGTTTGACCTTTGGTCAAACTTTCAGATTAAGACTAAAAACAAGTTTAATTTGTAGGAATTGAACATAGAAAGTATGTAATACTACTCTTGGCTCTTTAAAATCATGTTTTCTTCCCGTTTAAGTCATATTTTGCCCTTCCTTATAAGGCCTTATTCAGGCCAATCTAGGCAAAAAGTTTGAGTTTTGATCAAACCTCCCAACTAAGACTAGAAACAAGTTTAATTAGTAGTACTTATATATTAAAACTATATAATACAATTATCGGCTCTTGAAAACTGTATTTTCTCCCTGTTGCGCCTTATTCGGCTCTTATAAGGCCTAGTTCACGCCAATTAGCTGAAAATTTGACTTTTGGTCAAACTTCCCAATCAACGCTAGAAACAAGGTTAATTAGCAGTAGTTGTCCATAGAAACAATGTAATACCATTCACATCTCTTGAAAACCTTGTTTTCCTCCCATTTGGGTCCTAATTGACTCTAATAAGGCCCTAGTTCAAGCCAATCGGGGCTGAAAGTTTTACTTTTGGTCAAACTTTCCAACTAAGACGAGAAACAAGGTTAATTAGTAGCAATAATTATATATAGAAACAATATAATACTACTCATGGCTCTTGAAAACTCTTCCTCTCGTTTGGGTTCATTCGGCTCTTACAAGGCCTAATTCAGGCCAATCGGGGCTTGAAAGTTTTACTTTTGGTCAAACTTCACAATTAATACTAGAAACACATTAAATTAATAGTAAATTTACAAAAAAACTATATAATACTACTCAACGCTCTTGAAAACCATATTTATTCCCCGTTTGGGCCCTATTCGGCTCTTCAAAGGCATAGTTCAGGTAAATCGGGTTGAAAGTATTGTAAAACACCTAGAGGGGGGGTGAATAGGTGTAAGTGCTAATCTAAGAAACTAAATATAAACTAAGTGCGCTAAATGCGGAGCTAATGCAAATCTTGCAACACACTTAATACAATCCAACAAGTGTAGCCGAATTCCCCTTGCGAGGCTCTGGACTAACTCCTCTTGATTCCCCTAGATATGGGTTGAGGCGCTATGTGAAGCTCTTGTTGGATGAGTATAGGTGATGCACAAACACACAAGCAATTCACAATGTGCACACACAATCAAGCCAAGCAATAAAAGATATAGCAATATGAAATAATGCAAGGCAATATGAATTATGCACAACACAAGCAAATATGGTATGATATGAAGGATGATGCTTTGCACAAAGTAAATGAGAGAGAGTTCGAGAGACAATGGGAGCAATCGCAAACACCGAGATTTGTTTCGAGGTTCGAGCACCTTGCTCTACATCCCCGCCTACACCACCGTGTAGGATTTCCACTATCTCAACTCCCACCGAGGGAACCTCTACCGAAGAGGATTTCTTACAACACTAGGAGTACCAAACTCCTCTCTCAAACAACCACCTCACAACCGAGGGGTAAGGCTCGTAGCCAATACAACAACCAATCCACACACCTCTACCGAAGAGGCTCACAACCAAACTCCACCTCTACCGAAGAGGGAGCAAACCAATACCACTCCGATCACCTCTACCGAAGAGGGATACAACAAATAAAGGAGGGTTTACAACAAGTGGTTCAAAAACCACAAACTCTCTTTTTCTTTCTTTTTCCACAAAACAAAGATCCTAATAGTTTAGGATAGTATGATAGCTCAAGTGTGGAATCAAAGTATTTTTGGAAACAAGCAACAAAGAAAAACTACTTGGGAAATCTCTTGTATATGATAGAAAATGAAATACCAAATCAAAATCCCAAAACCTAGTTTTCTTTGATTTTCCAAAAACCCAAAACAAATAAAGATGAGAAGTTTTTGCACTTAAAACTCTTTTGAAAACTCTTTTAAACACTTCAGAAAACTGGAAATTTTTCTCTTAAAAAACTTGGCCAAAATCCCCAAAGAGATGGGGTTTATATAGCCCCTAGACAAAACTAGCCGTTAGGCTGAGCTGGCAGTCTGACAGACTGCCGGTCGACCGGTCCGGTCGACCGCCAACGGTCAGAAATATGACCGTTGGGCAACACCGGTCGACCGGCCCGGTCGACCGAAAAAACCCGAGAGCAGAGCTCTCAACTCGGTCGACCGTCCCGGTCGACCGTGTCTGTGCCTAACAGACGTGCACGTCTGTGCACGTCGGTCGACCGCAACGGTCGACCGGCCCTTGGTGCGGTCGACCGTCACGGTCGACCGACCAGCCGTCAGCACAAAAACAAGGTCAGAAAATTTGGAAAAATATTTTCTAAAAAATCTTTTATCTCTTTTAAAAATACCATAAAAATTGTTTTATCATTTTATATTGAAACTCAAACAAGTGATAAAAATTTCAAGACAATATATCAACATATCAATTCATTTTTGTGTCTTGCCAATTTTATCAAAAACAAAACTTGTATTTTTATCAAACTTGATTTTTCCAAAACATGAATAGGAGATAGTCAAAATAAGTTTGTCTAGCAAGTTTAAAGCATGTATGTATATCTAGAACATATCTAATATACATAGAAATAAAGTAAACTCGTTTTGATCTATTATTCATGAAAAACCAAAAACCAAATCATGAAACTTGTGTGTTGTGTGCACTTGAGCATATCAACTAAACTAAGCTTTACAAATGGATCTAAAACTCTATCTAAACTAGGATACCTAAGTCTTCTTGACGATCTTCATCTTTAAGTAGACTTGCTCCAAACTCCGTGATTCTCCAAGTGCAAAGGTATGATCTTTAAGCTTTGGCACCGGAATCATCATGAATAGCTTCTAAACTCCTTGTTGAAGCTAATCACCAACTAATATCCTGTTAATGATCTGAAACTTAGAAACACAAGAATATTAGTAAACATAACTACATGAGTGTTGATCATCATCAAAACTAGAGTGGAAGGCCATTGGGCCAACAATCTCCCCCTTTTTGATGATGACAAAACTCATGGAGTTATATATGCATGGATTAAAGTTAAGCTTCAAAGAAGCTCCCCCTTAACTCATGCATAAACAAATAAACATAAATATGCAAGAATGATAATGCATAAACAATAAAAACTCTAGATACCACATGGAATATCCAAAACAAAGCAAGCTCTAGTTACCAATTACAACAATTACAAAGCAAGCTTTGGATAACAATTAATTAAACTTAATAAACAATTAAACTTAATATTCTTGATATTAAAACATAATATATGCATATAAAACATAAGCATGCATATAAAACTCAAATACTTCTCCCCCTTTTTGTCAATCATCAACAAAGGGGTAAACAATCAAAACCATAGATAAAATATGGGTTAAAAAATCTTTCTTCCCCTTTTAGTCAATCAAAACAAGAAAAGCAATGTTCTCCCCCTTTTTGTCTAAAACAAAAACAAAGTCAATAAGGGGTGACAATCAAGTTGGATATCAATTGAAAATATGTCAATGAAGCATCTTGATACCAATAAACAAAGATCAATAAATGTTATATGCTATATACATTCATGAAGAGGAAGACGCTAAATTAGCTTCCCTACACATATGCATTACATGAAGAAAGGATGACAAGCCCCAATTCACATAACACATATTATGTAATGCATAAGAGGAGATGTGAAGCTCCCCCTACACACGTATATCATATAAAGAAGAGTTGCCAAGCTCCTCAATTTATAATATACTCAACATGAATCTATATGTAAGAGAGATGTTAAGCTCTCCTTGCATATAGGAAATACAAATCAAAATTTTAAATATATTCTTTAAACAACATTTTGAGATACCAATTGTAATTAAACATAACAAATTACCAATTGTAAAACAACATAACAAATTTTGAATGTCTAAACACAAATTTTGATACCAATTGTAAGAATATATTTCATTTTGAACATATGATACCAAATTCGAAATGTCAATCATAAAGTATGGGAGTACAAATACCAATTGAAAGACAAAATATGAAATACTCATTTTCTCCCCCTTTATGAAATACCAAAGGAAACATTGAACACTTTTATTTTAACAAGATAAACATAAACAACTATTTCTGCTCTAAGATATAGGAATATAGTAGGCACAAATAAAACAAGTATATGTGTATGAAATGGAATGAGTATCAATCACCAATAGATGATACCAAATGAAAACATACATACACAATAAACATATGAGTATACAAAAGGTCAAAATGATACCAATTGAAAGAGTTCAATGATACCAATTGTCATAACAATAAGCTCAAGTGCATACATCATATTATCTACCACCCAATCATAATTCAAGTTTTAAAGATTTTCAATTTAGGGCATACATGAACATGATCTCCCATCCTACCGCCCTTGGATGGTAGGGGTTTTCAAAATAGATTTGAAAATATAGCTTAGTTTGAAAATCACTACCAAATTGAAGAACATCGCAACTAGTTAAATGGAAAACTTGTTAACTAGTACGAAATCCTTCAAGCAAGGAATAAAAAAAAATGAAATTCACATGATAATCATCACTCTAACCAATAAAGCATAACTCATGAGAAACAAAACATGAGCAATAGACATGAGTGTACAAATAATATGTGAAGATCATAATCATGAAAAATATTTCATTAAGCTCAATTATTCCTTAAAACATACTTCCATCAAAAACATGAAAAATCATATAAAACTACTTATTTAATCTTCAAGGCATATGTATGTCTAATACAAGCTAAAATATACATACATATCCAAAACTCACCGAGTCCACTAAATGTATATTCATGAAGGCACGTGGCTCAAAAGATGTATATGTATAAGATTAGTTTGAGCTAGATAGATATATACATGAAGTTAAACATAAATACATGAAACATGAAAAACTAAATTTTCATCTAAAAACCAATTTCATTTCAAGGTATATGTATGAATTGTCAATACACTAAGTATACATACATATCCCTAAATACAATTGAGTCCATAAATAGATTTACATGGAAGGCAAATGACTCAAGGGGTTATACATGTATATCTTAATGTTTTGGCAAAATAAACATATACATGAAATCAAAAACTCATATAAATCCAAAAATATGAGTACAAGTCTAAAATGTATGGATCATCAAAACTAGACTATACTAACACATCTACTGGGTTCAAATAAGCAATCAAGCCCAAACATATATAGATTTATTTGTGGCCCACTATATGTACAAGTATAATTCCTAGTCTTAATGAAAACTAACATCTAAACAAGTAATCTTAAGAAGAAGCATCAAAACAAATACAAAAATCATCATGATAAAAGTCATCATGGAAAACTAAAACATGATTATTATGTGAATTCACATGTATTAGATTCATGATGTACATTATAGCTCAAACAAAAGTGAGAACACTAATTATGGGTTCATATAAGCACGTGTGTCTCAAATACTATATATGTATGTCAAGGATCCAATAAACATGGAATGAACATACTAATCCATGACATCAAAAACATGCTACAAACAAAGAATATTAAAAGCATGTAATAAATAATACGGAGTTAGGAATTGTTACCAAAACCTAGAGGGCAACTCTCCTTGTCTCCAAAACTTGGTGGTCCTCTCCACCATCTCTTCCCTTGAAAGTGATGCATCCAATAGATTTCCTTTAAGTCCGGAACGCATCCACTCCAAGGTGTCATCACTCTCACGTTATGTGAGAGCCCACACCTACATCAAAAACAATAGGAGGGGTGGTCTTTGGTACCCATACCTTCTTGTTGGGTCCATGGGGGTTAGTCCCTTCTCTAACCCAAACAAACTTCTTGGCTAAATTTTCAACATGTAAACGATCATAGCAAAATTTAGCAAGATGACCTTTTCGGCCACAATGTGTACATGTGTACACATGAGCATACTTGTGTTGATGGTGTCCGTGTGAAGCATGTGTATGCTGTGATGGGTGTGCATGCATAAAAGTTGGAACTTGTTTCTTTCGAACCAAGGATTCCAAGCGTGTATGTTTCTTGGCACATTGGCTCATAGTGGAGCCCAAACAATCTACTCTCTTCTTTAGCATACAAATATCATCATTAATCCTAGAAGAAGAGGTACATGCATTAGGTAGACTAGATGAAGAAGCTACACTAGCATGGCAAACATGTGCATCAATCTTATTTTGTAAAAATTCATTTTTCTTTAAACAAATTTCTAAATCCTTTGAAATAGAAGCAATCTTAATTTTCAAAGAATCATTTTCTTTTAAAACAAAATCAACTTTTGAAGACAAGTTTTCATTTTTCTTCAAAAGAACATGGCAATCATTTTTATTTTTCAAAAAGTTATTTTCTTTAAGTGCAAGATCAAGTTGAGATTTCAATGAATCCCTTTCACTAGAGATCTCATTCTTCTCTTGCAAAACAATGTCAAGTCTAGCAATCAAATTTTTATTTTCATTGTTAATGCCTAGACTTTTCTTTTTCAAAACTTTATAGTTTTCTATTAGTTTTTCACAAACTAAGGATAGTTCTTCATTCAAAGCATGGGCATCAATATGATCATTTGAAGAACTAGCATCATCATCACTATCTAAGTGGGGTTCCGAATGTACCTCAAGGGAGTCATTCCCTTGGACCATATAGCATTGTTGTGGCTCGGATTCTCCACTAGATTCCTCTTCTTGAATTTGAACTTGAAGCTCCGAGGTGGTGGTGGTTGTCAATTTGTTCCACACTGCAAAGGCGGAATCAAAGTTAGAAACACATAAGAGATAATCTTTAGGAAGAGTGCTTCTAATGGCCTCTAGGGCTTGTGCATTGGCCCCTATATGATTGCAATCACCAAGATAACATCTCTTGGTGGCCGCAAGGAAAACATGCAAACCTAGGGTCTTTAGGTACATGGACATCCTATACTTCCAAACATCAATGTTGGAAGGGTCAAAGCTAGGAGGGGTCATGAAGTCCATGGTAAACTATATATGAATGTGCAAACAAACAAATGCAAATGAGATTAGCAAGCAAATGGATCTCACTCCTAGGATGTTAAGCCTAAGTATCAGGAGCACTAGCTCTGATACCAATTGTAAAACACCTAGAGGGGGGGTGAATAGGTGTAAGTGCTAATCTAAGAAACTAAATATAAACTAAGTGCGCTAAATGCGGAAGCTAATGCAAATCTTGCAACACACTTAATACAATCCAACAAGTGTAGCCGAATTCCCCTTGCGAGGCTCTGGACTAACTCCTCTTGATTCCCCTAGATATGGGTTGAGGCGCTATGTGAAGCTCTTGTTGGATGAGTATAGGTGATGCACAAACACACAAGCAATTCACAATGTGCACACACAATCAAGCCAAGCAATAAAGGATATAGCAATATGAAATAATGCAAGGCAATATGAATTATGCACAACACAAGAAAATATGGTATGATATGAAGGATGATGCTTTGCACAAAGTAAATGAGAGAGAGTTAGAGAGACAATGGGAGCAATCGCAAACACCGAGATTTGTTTCGAGGTTCGAGCACCTTGCTCTACATCCCCGCCTACACCACCGTGTAGGATTTCCAGTATCTCAACTCCCACCGAGGGAACCTCTACCGAAGAAGATTTCTTACAACACTAGGAGTACCAAACTCCTCTCTCAAACAACCACCTCACAACCGAGGGGTAAGGCCCGTAGCTAATACAACAACCAATCCACACACCTCTACCGAAGAGGCTCACAACCAAACTCCACCTCTACCGAAGAGGGAGCAAACCAATACCACTCCGATCACCTCTACCGAAGAGGGATACAACAAATAAAGGAGGGTTTACAACAAGTGATTCAAAAACCACAAACTCTCTTTTTCTTTCTTTTTCCACAAAACAAAGATCCTAATAGTTTAGGATAGTATGATAGCTCAAGTGTGGAATCAAAGTGTTTTTGGAAACAAGCAACAAAGAAAAACTACTTGGGAAATCTCTTATATATGATAGAAAATGAAATACCAAATCAAAATCCCAAAACCTAGTTTTCTTTGATTTTCCAAAAACCCAAAACAAATAAAGATGAGAAGTTTTTGCACTTAAAACTCTTTTGAAAACTCTTTTAAACACTTCAGAAAACTGGAAATTTTTCTCTTAAAAAACTTGGCCAAAATCCCCAAAGAGATGGGGTTTATATAGCCCCTAGACAAAACTAGCCGTTAGGCTGAGCTGGCAGTCTGACAGACTGCCGGTCGACCGGTCCGGTCGACCGCCAACGGTCAGAAATATGACCGTTGGGCAACACCGGTCGACCGGCCCGGTCGACCGAAAAAACCCGAGAGCAGAGCTCTCAACTCGGTCGACCGTCCCGGTCGACCGTGTCTGTGCCTAACAGACGTGCACGTCTGTGCACGTCGGTCGACCGCAACGGTCGACCGGCCCTTGGTGCGGTCGACCGTCACGGTCGACCGACCAGCCTGTCAGCACAAAAACAAGGTCAGAAAATTTGGAAAAATATTTTCTAAAAAATCTTTTATCTCTTTTAAAAATACCATAAAAATTGTTTTATCATTTTATATTGAAACTCAAACAAGTGATAAAAATTTCAAGACAATATATCAACATATCAATTCATTTTTGTGTCTTGCCAATTTTATCAAAAACAAAACTTGTATTTTTATCAAACTTGATTTTTCCAAAACATGAATAGGAGATAGTCAAAATAAGTTTGTCTAGCAAGTTTAAAGCATGTATGTATATCTAGAACATATCTAATATACATAGAAATAAAGTAAACTCGTTTTGATCTATTATTCATGAAAAACCAAAAACCAAATCATGAAACTTGTGTGTTGTGTGCACTTGAGCATATCAACTAAACTAAGCTTTACAAATGGATCTAAAACTCTATCTAAACTAGGATACCTAAGTCTTCTTGACGATCTTCATCTTCAAGTAGACTTGCTCCAAACTCCGTGATTCTCCAAGTGCAAAGGTATGATCTTTAAGCTTTGGCACCGGAATCATCATGAATAGCTTCTAAACTCCTTGTTGAAGCTAATCACCAACTAATATCCTGTTAATGATCTGAAACTTAGAAACACAAGAATATTAGTAAACATAACTACATGAGTGTTGATCATCATCAAAACTAGAGTGGAAGGCCATTGGGCCAACAAGTATGACTTTTGGTCAAACTTCTAAATTAAGAATAGAAATAAGGCTAATTAGAAGTTCATAGAATCTATGTAATACTACTCTAGGCTCTTGAAAAATCACGTTTTCTCTCTATTTGGGCCTATTCGGTTCTTATAACGACGAGTCAGGGCAATCGAGGCAAAAAGTTTGACTTTTGATCAAACTTCTTAATTAAGAATAGAAATAAGTTTAATTTGTAGTAACTATACATAAAATAATGTAATTCTACTCCCGGCTACTGAAAACCTCGATTTCTCCCTGTTTAGGCCCTATTCGGCTCTTATAAGGCATATTTCAGACCAATCAGAACTAAAAGTTTGACTTGAAAACTATGTTAATTTGTAGTAAATGTACATAAAAACTATGTAATTTTGCTCACTTGCTCTTGAAAACTATGTTTTCTTACCGTGTGAGCCTTGTTCGGCTCTGATATGGCCTAGTTCAGGCCAAGGCTGAAAGTTTGACTTTTGGCTAAACTTCCCAACTAAAACTAGAAACAAGATTAATTTGTATTAATTCTACATAGAAACTATGTAATACCACTCTTAACTCTTAAAACCATATTTTCTTCCCGTTTGGGCCCTAATATGTACTTATAAGGTTTGACTTTTGGTCAAACTTCCTAATTAAGCCTTAAAACAAGTTTACTTAATAGTAATTATACAAAAAACTATGTAACACTACTCTGGGTTCTTGAAAACTGTATTTTCACCCGTTTGAGCCCTATTCGGCTCTTATAAGGCTTAGTTTAGGCTAAGCAAGGCTGAAAGTTTCATTTTAGCTCAAACTTCCCAATTAACACTAGAAACATGGTTCATTAGCAATAATTGTACATAAAAACTATGTAATACCACTCTCACCACTTGAAAATCATGTTTTTCTTAAGTTTGGACTCTATTTGGCTATTATAGGGCATACACATCAGACCAATCGGGGCTAAAAGTTTGACTTTTGGTAAAACTTCTCAAAATTAAGACTAGAAACTGTTTAATTAGTAGTAATTATACATAAAAACTATGTATTACTACTCTCAGCTCTTGAAAACCTCATTTTCTCCCCGTTTGGGCTCTAATCAGCTATTATAAGGCTTAGTTCACGCCAATCGAGGCTGAAAGTTTGACTTTTAGTAAAACTTCTCAATTAACATTATAAACAAGGTTAATTAGTAGTAATTGTACCTAGAAACTATGTAATACTATTCACGGCCCTTGAAACCATGATTTTCTCCTGTTTGGTCCCTATTCGGCTCTTATAAGGCCTAATTCAGGCCAATCGGGGTTGAAAATTTGACTTTGGGTAAACTTTCCAATTACGACTAGAAACAAGTTTAGTTAGTAGTAATTATACATAAAAACTATGTCATACTACTCTCGGCTCTTGAAAATCTTATTTTCTCCCTGTTTGGGCCTTATTCGGCTCTTATTAGGCCAGTTCAAGCTAATCGGGACTAAAAGTTTGACTTTTGGTCAAACTTCCCAATTAATACTAGAATCAAGGTAATTAGTAATAATTGTATATAGAAACTATGTAATACCACTCTCAGCTATTAAAAAATCATGTTTTCTCCCAATAGGGCCTTTTTCGGCTCAGATAAGGCCTGGTTCAGTCAGGCCAATAAGAGATGAAGGTTTGACTTTTGGTTAAACTTCCTAATTAAGACTAGAAATAAGTTTAACTAGTAGTAATTAAACATAAAAAACTATGTCATACTACTCTTGGCTCTTGCAAACCTCATTTTCTTCCCGTTGGCCCCTAATCGGCTCTTATAAGGCCAAATTCAGGCTAATCGGAGCTGAAGTTTGAGTTAACACTAGAAACAAAGTTAATTAGTACTAATTGTATATAGAAACTATGTAATATCATTCACAACTCTTGAAAACCATTTTTTCCTCCCGTATGGTCCCTATTCGGTTCTTATAAGGCCTAGTACAGGCCAATAGGAGCTAAAAGTTTGACTTGTGAAAACCATATTTATTCCCGTTTGGGCCCTATTCGGCTCTTCAAAGGCATAGTTCAGGTAAATCGGGTTGAAAATATGACTTTTGGTCAAACTTCTAAATTAATATTAGAAATAAGGTTAATTAGAAGTTCATAGAATCTATGTAATACTACTCTAGGCTCTTGAAAAATCACGTTTTCTCTCTATTTGGGCCTATTCGGTTCTTATAACGCCGAGTTCAGGGCAATCGAGGCAGAAAGTTTGACTTTTGATCAAACTTCTTAATTAAGAATAGAAATAAGTTTAATTTGTAGTAACTATATATAAAATAATGTAATTCTACTCCCGGCTACTGAAAACCTCGATTTCTCCCTGTTTAGGCCCTATTCGGCTCTTATAAGGCATATTTCAGACCAATCAGAACTAAAAGTTTGACTTGAAAACTATGTTAATTTGTAGTAAATGTACATAAAAACTATGTAATTTTGCTCACTTGCTCTTGAAAACTATGTTTTCTTACCTTGTGAGCCTTGTTCAGCTCTGATATGGCCTAGTTCAGGCCCAGGCTGAAAGTTTAACTTTTGGCTAAACTTCTCAACTAAAACTAAAACAAGATTAATTTGTACTAATTCTACATAGAAACTATGTAATACCACTCTTAACTCTTAAAACCATATTTTCTTCCCGTTTGGGCCCTAATATGTACTTATAAGGTTTGACTTTTGGTCAAACTTCCTAATTAAGCCTTAAAACAAGTTTACTTAGTAGTAATTATACAAAAAACTATGTAACATTACTCTGGGTTCTTGAAAACTGTATTTTCACCCGTTTGGCCTAGTTCAGGTCAATCGAGGCTGAAAGTTTGATTTTTTGTCAAACTACTCAGTTAACACAAGAAACATGGTTAATTAGTAGTAATTGTACATATAATCTATATAATACCATTCACAGCCCTTGAAAACCATATTTTCCTCCATTTTGTCCCTATTCGGCTCTTATAAGGCCTAACTCAGGCCAATCAGGGTTGAAAGTTTGACTTTTGGTAAAAACTTACCAATTAAGACTTGAAAATAAGTTTATTTACTAGTAATTATATATATAATTTAGGTATTACTACTCTCGGCTCTTAAAAACCATATTTTCTCCCCATTTGTGCCTTACTCGGCTCTTATAACTCCTTGTTCAGGCCAATCGAGGCTGAAAGTTTGACTTTTGGTCAAGATTTCCAATAAATACTAGAAATAAGGTTATTTAGTAGCAATTGTATACAAAAACTATGTAATCTCACTCTCAGATCTTGAAAACCATGTTTTCCTCCAGTTTGGGCCCTATTCGACTCTTATAAGGCCTAGTTCAGACCAATAAGGATTAAAGGTTTGACTTTTGCTAAAACTTTTTAATTAAAACTAGAAATAAGTTTAATTAGTAGTAATTATACATAAAAGTTATGTAATACTACTCCCGGCTATTGAAAATCACATTTTCTCTCAGTTTGAACCCTATTCGACTCTTATAAGGCCTAACTAAGGCCAATAGAGGCTGAAAACTTGCCTTTTGGTCAAACTTCCCAATTAATACTAAAAACAAAATTAATCAGTATTAATTGTACATAGAAACTATGTAATACCGTTAACGGCCCTTGAAAGCCATGTTTTCCTCCCGTTTAGTCCCTACTCAGCTATTACATGGCCTAGACAAGCCAATCGGGACTGAAAGTCTGACTTTTTGTCAAACTTTCAAATTAAGAATAGAAAACAAGTTTAATTTATAGTAATTATACATAAAAACTATCAATCCCAGCTTTTGAAAACCTCGTTTTCTCCCCGTTTAGGCTGTATTCGCCTATTATACGGCTTACTTCAGGCCGATCGGGACTGAAAATTTGACTTTTGATCAAACTTCCTGATTAACACTAGAAACAAGGTTAATTAGCAGTAATTGTACAGAGAAACTATGTTAACCACCCTCAGCCCTTGAAAATCATGTTTTTCCTTTTGTTTAGACCCTACTCGGCTCTTATAAGACCTAGTTCCGACCAATAAGGGCTAAAGGTTTGACTTTTGGTCAAACTTCCTAATTATGATAAGAAATAAGGTTAATTGTAGTAATTGTACATAGAAACTTTATAATACCACTCTCAGCTCTTGAAAACCATGTTTTCCTAGGGTTTGGACCCTATTTGGCACGTATATGGCCGAATTCAGCCCAATCGGGGCTGAAAGTTTGACTTTTTGTCAAACTTTAAATTAAAAATAGAAACAAGTTTAATTAGTAGTAGTTATACATAGAAACTATGTGATACTGCAGCAGGCTCTTGAAATCCATGTTTTCTTCCTGTTTTTGGCCCTATCCGGCTCTTATAAGGCCTAGTTGGGGCAATCAAGGCTGAAAGTTTGACTTTGGCTAAACTTTCCAATTAAGACTAGAAACAAGTTTAATTAGTAGTAATTATACCTAAATACTATGTAATAGTACTCCCCGTTTGGGTCTTATTCAGCTCATATAATAACTAGTTCAGGCCAATCGTGGCTGAAAGTTTGACTTTTGGTTAAAACTTCCAAATTAAGACTAGAAACAAGTTTAGGTAGTAGTAATTGTACATAGAAATTATATCATACAATACTTGGCTCTTTAAACCATGTTTTCTCCCCATTTGGGCCATATTCGGCTCTTATAAGGCCTAGTTCAGGCTAATCGGGCCTGAAAGTTTGATTTTTGATCAAACTTTCCAAGTAAGACTAGAAACAAGTTTAATAGCAGTAATAAACATAAAAACTATGAAATACTACTCCCAGATCTTGAAAACTGCAATTTCTCCCCGTTGGGCCCTATCAGCTCTTATAAGGTCGAGTTCAAACCAATCGGAGCTAAAAGTTTGATATTTGGTTTAACTTTTCAATTAATACTAGAAAGACGGTTAATTACAGTAATTGTACATAGAAACTATGTAATACCACTCTCAGCTCTTGTAAACAATGTTTTCCTCCAATTTGGGCCATATTTGGCGCTTATTTGGCCGAATTCAGGCCAACGGGGCTGAAAGTTTGACTTTTCGTCAACTTTCAGATTAAGAATAAAAACAAGTTTAATTTATAGTGGTTATATATAAAACTATGTAATACTTTTTTGGCTCTTGAAAATCTCATTTTTTCCCTGTTTAGGCCCTATTCAGCTCTTATAAGGCCCAGTTCAGGCCAATTAGGGTTGAAAGTTTGACCAAAGGTCAAACTTTCAATTAACACTAGAATAAGGTTTATTAGTAGTAATTGTACATATAGAACTATGTAATACCACTCTCAGCACTTAAAGACCATGTTGTCCTCCGGTTTAGGCCCTATTCAGCTCTTATAATATGCAGTTCAGGCCAATCGGGGCTGAAGGTTTGACTTTTGGTCAAACTTCCCGATTAAGAATAGAAACAAGTTTAATTAGTAATAATTTTACATAAAAACTATGCGATACTACTCCCGGCTCTTGAAAACCATGATTTCTCCACTTTTGTGCCATATTCGGTCTTCTAATGCCTAATTAAGGCCAATCGGGGCTAAAAGTTTGACCTTTGGTCAAACTTTCAGATTAAGACTAAAAATAAGTTTAATTTATAGGAATTGAATATAGAAAGTATGTAATACTACTCTTGGCTCTTTAAAACCATGTTTTCTTCCCTTTTAAGTCATATTCGGCCCTTACAAGGCCTTGTTCAGGCCAATCGGGGCAGAAAGTTTGCGTTTTGATCAAACCTCCCAACTAAGACTAGAAACAACTTTAATTAGTAGTAATTATACATTAAAACTATGTAATACAATTATCGGCTCTTGAAAACTGTATTTTCTCCCTGTTGGGCCCTATTCAGCTCTCATAAGGCCTAGTTCACGCCAATTAGCTGAAAATTTATCTTTTGGTCAAACTTCCCAATCAACACTAGAAATAAGGTTAATAAGCAGTAGTTGTCCATAGAAACAATATATTACCACTCACATCTCTTGAAAACGTTGTTTTCCTTCCATTCGGGTCCTATTCGACTCTATTAAGCCCTAGTTCAAGCCAATCGGGGCTGAAAGTTTTACTTTTGGTCAAACTTCCCAACTAAGACGAGAAATAAGGTTAATTAGTAGCAATTATGCATAGAAACTATATAATACCACTCATGGCTCTTGAAAACCTTGTCTTCCTCTCGTTTGGGTTCATTCGGCTCTTACAAGGCCTAGTTCAGGCCAATCGGGGCTGAAAGTTTAACTTTTGGTAAAACTTCCCAATTAAGATTAGAAACAAGTTTAGTTAGTAGTAATTATACATAAAAACTATGTAATACTACTCCCGACTCTTGAAAACCTCATTTCCCCTGTTTGGGCCTTATTCGGCTCTTATATGGCGGCCTAGGCCAATCGGAGATGTAAGTTTGACTTTAGGTCAGTAATCCCAATTAACGATAGAAATAAAATAAATTAGTAGTAATTGTACATAGAAACTATGTAATACCACTCTAAACTCTTGAAAATCATGTTTTCTTCTGGTTTAGGCCATATTCGGCTCTATAAGGCCTAGTTCAGGCCAATAAAGGCTGAAAGTTTGACTTTTGGTCAAACTTTCCAATTAAGACTAGAAATAAGTTTATTTAGTAATAATTATACATAAAAACTATATAATACTACTCCTGACTTTTGAAAACTGTATTTTCTCTCTGATTGGACCCATTAGGCTCTTATAAGGCCTAATTCAGGCCAATAGGAGCTGAAAGTTTCAACTTTAGTCAAATATCTCAATTAACACTAGAAATAAGGTTAATCAGCAGTAATTGTACATAGCAATATGTAATACCTTTTACGGCCTTGAAAACTATATTTTCCTCCCGTTTAGTCACGATTCGGCTCTTATAAGGTGTAGTTTAGGCCAATCGAGGCTGAAAGTTTGATTTTTGGTAAAACTTTATAATTAAGACTAGAAACTCGTTTAATTAGTAATAATTATACATAAAAACTATGTGCTACTGCTAATGACTCTTGAAAACCTTATTTGCTCCCTGTTTGGGCCCTAATCGGCAATTATAATGCCTAGTTTAGGCCAATCGGGACTGAAAGCTTGACTTTTGGTCAAAATTTCTCATTAACACTAGAAACATGGTTAAGTATAAGTAATTATATATAAAAACAATGTAACACCATTCACGGCCTTTGAAAACCATGTTTTCCTCCCGTTTATCCCTATTCGGCTCTTATGAGGCCCAGTTCAGGACAATCGGGGCTGAAAGTTTGACTTTAGTCAAACTTCTCAATTAAGACTGGAAACTAGTTTAATTAGTAGTAATTATACATAAAAACTATGTATTACTACTTCCGGCTTTTGAAAATTATATTTTCTCCCCGGTTGGACCTTATTAGGCACTTATAAGGACTAGTTCAGGCTAATCAGGGCTGAAAGTTTGACTTTTGGTTAAACTTTCCAATTTAATATTAGAAACAAGGTTAACTAGTAATAATTGTATATAGAAACTATACAATACCACTCTCAGCCCTTGAAAACCATGATTTTCTCCGTTTAGGCCCTATTCAGCTCTTATAAGGTCTAGTTCAGGCTAATCGGGCTGAAAGTTTGACTCTTGGTAAAACTTCTCATTAAGACTAGAAACTAGTTTAATTAATAGTAATTATACATAAAAACTATATATTATTACTCTCGGCTCTTGAAACCTCGTTTTCTCCCCGTTTGGGCCTTAATCGGCCATTATAAGGTCCTCTTCAGGCCAATCGGGACTGAAAGTTTCAGTTTTGGTAAAACTTCTCAATAAGATTAGAAACTAGTATAATTATTAATAATTATACATAAAAACTATATATTACTACTCCTGACTTTTAAAAACTGTATTTCCTCCCCGTTTAGACCCTATTAGGCTCTTATAAGGCCCTTTTCGGTCAATAGGGGCTAAAAGTTTCAGTTCTGGTCAAACTTCCCAATTAACACTAGAAAAAAGGTTAATCAATAGAAATTGTATATAGAACTACGTAATACCTTTCTCGGCCCGTGAAAATCATGTTTTCCTCACGTTTGGTCCCTATTCGGCTCTTATAAGGCCTACTTAAGGCCAATCGGGGCTGAAAACTTGACTTTTAGTAAAACTTCTCAATTAAGATTAGAAACTAGTTTAATTTGTAGTAATTATACATAAAAACTATGTATTACTACTCTCGGCTCTTGAAAACCTCGTTTTCTCCCCGTTTGCGCCTTAATCGGCTATTATAAGGCCTAATTCACGCCAATTGGGGCTCAAAGTTTGACTTTGGTCAAACTTCCCAATTAACACTATAAAAAAGATTAATTAGTAGTAATTATACATAAAAATTATGTAATTCTATTCACGGCCCTTGAAAACCATGTTTTCCTCCCGTTTAGTCTCTATTTGGCTCTTAAAAAGCCTAGTTCAGGCCAATCGGAGATGAAAGTTTTACTTTTGGTTAAACATAGAAATAAGTTTAATTAGTAGTAATTATACATAAAAACTATGTCATTCTACTCCCGGCTCTTGAAAACCTCGTTTTCTCCCTGTTTGGGCTTTGTTCGGCTCTTATATAAGGCCTAGTTAAGGCTCATAAGGGCTGAAAGTTTGACTTTTAGTCAAACTTTTCAATTAACACTAGAAATAAGGTTAATTAGTACTAATTGTACATAAAAACCATGTAATACCACTCTCAGCACTTGAAAACCTTATTTTCTCCTGTTTTAGTCCTATTCAGCTCTAATAAGGCCTAGTTTAGGCTAATAAGACTGAAGGTTTGACTTTTGGTCAAACTTTATAATTAAGACTAAAAAGAAGTTTAATTAGTGATAATTATACATAAAAACTATGTCATACTATTCTCGGCTCTTGAAAACCTCATTTTCTCCCCGTTTGGGCCCTAATCGGCTCTTATAAGGCTTACCTCAGGCCAATCGGGGCTGAAAGTTTAACTCTTGGTCAAACTTTTCAATTAACACTAGAAACAAAGTTAATTAGTAGTAATTGTACATAGAAACTATGTAATACCCTTCATGGCCCTTGAAAAACATGTTTTCCTCACGTTTGGTCCCTATTCGACTTTTATAAAGCCAAGTTCAGGCCAATCGGGGCTAAAAGTTTGACTTATGATAAAACTACCCAATTAAGACGAGAAACAAGTTTAATTAGTAGTAATACATAAAACTATTTATTACTTCTCCTTGCTCTTGGAAACCATATTTTTCCCGTTTGTACCTTATTCGGCTCTTATGTTATAAGGTCTAGTCCCGACCAAACAGGGCTGAAAGTTTGACTGTTAGTCAAACTTCTCAATAACACTAGAAATATGGTTAATTAGTCGTAATTGTACATATAAACTATGTAATACCATTCACACCCTTGAAAACTATGTTTTCCTCCCTTTTAGTCCCTATTCGGCTCTTATAAGATCTAGTTCTGGCCAATCGGGGCTGCAAGTTTGACTCTTGATCAAACTTCCTAATTAACACTGAAAATAAGGTTAATAGTAGTAATTGTATATAAAAAACTATGTAATACCATCACGACCCTTGAAAACCATGTTTTCTTCCCATTTGTCCCTTTTCGATTCTTACAGGGTCCAATCAGGGCTGAAAGTTTCACTTTTGATCAAACTTCCAAATTAAGAATAAAAAAATGTTTAATTTAGTAGTTATATATAAAAACTTTGTAATACTACTCTCTTACCTTAATTTTTGGTCAAACTTCCAATTAACACTAGAAATAAGGTTAATTCGCATTAATTGTACATGGAAACTATGTAATATCACTCTTAGCTCTTGAAAATCATGTAGAAACTCTTCTTTGGCCTTTATTTAGCTCTAATAAGGCCTAGTTCTGGCTAATCGGGGCTGAAAGTTTGACTTTTGGTCAAACTTACAAATTAAGAATAGAAATAAATAAATTAGTTATAGTTTATACATAGAAACTATGTGAACTACTCCTGAATCCTGAAAATCATGGTTTCTCCCCGTTTGGCCCCTATATGGCTCTTAAAAGACCTGGTTCAGGCCAATCGGGGCTGAAAGTTTAACTTTGGTAAAACTTTCTAATTTAGACTAGAAACAAGTTTAATTAGTAGTAATTACACATAAAAACTATGTAATATTACTCCCGACTCTTAAAAACCTCATTTCTCCCTGTTTGCGCCTTGTTCGGCTCTTATATGGAGGCCTAGACCAATCGGAGATGCAAGGTTGACTTTAGGTCAGTAATCCCAATTAACGCTAGAAATAAAATAAATTAGTGGTAATTGTGCATAGAAACTATGTAATATCACTCTAAGCTCTTAAAAATCATGTTTTCTTCCTGTTTGGGTCAAATTCGGCTCTATAAGGCCTAGTTCAGGCCAATAAGGGCTAAAAGTTTGACTTTTGGTCAAACTTTTCAATTAAGACTAGAAATAAGTTTATTTAGAAATAATTATATATAAAAACTATATAATACTACTCCTGACTTTTGAAAACTGTATTTTATCTCTGATTGGACCCATTAGTCTCTTATAAGGCCTAATTCAGGCCAATAGGAGTTGAAAGTTTCAATTTTAGTCAAACTTCTCAATTAACACTAGAAATAAGGTTAATCAGTAGTAATTGTACATAGCACTATATAATACCTTTTATGGCCCTTAAACATCATATTTTCCTCCCGTTTAGTCACTATTCGGCTCTTACAAGGTGTAGTTTAGGCCAATCGAGGCTGAAAGTTTGATTTTTGGTAAAACTTTCCAATTAAGATTAGAAATTAGTTTAATTAGTAATAATTATACAGGAAAACTATGTGCTACTGCTAATGACTCTTGAAACCTCATTTTCTCCCTGTTTGGGCCCTAATCGGCTATTATAATGCCTAGTTTAGGCCAATCGGGACTGAAATTTTGACTTTTGGTCAAACTTTTCATTAACACAAGAACAAGGCTAATTAGTAGTAATTATACATAAAAACAATGTAACACCATTCACGGCCTTTGAAAATCATATTTTCCTCCCGTTTGGTCCCTATTCGGCTCTTATGAGGCCCAGTTCAAGCCAATCGGGGCTGAAAGTTTGACTTTTAGTCAACTTCTCATTTAAGACTAGAAACTAGTTTAATTAGTGGTAATTATACATAAAAACTATGTATTACTACTTCCGGCTTTTGAAAACTATATGTTCTCCCCGGTTGGACCTTATTAGGCACTTATAAGGACTAGTTCAGGCTAATCAGGGCTGAAAGTTTGACTTTTGGTCAAACTTTCTAATTTAATATTAGAAACAAGATTATTTAGTAATAATTGTATATAGAAACTATACAATACCACTCTCAGCCGTTGAAAACCATGTTTTCTCCCGTTTTGGCCCTATTCGGCTCATATAAGGTCTAGTTCAGGCTGATCGGGGCTAAAAGTTTGACTCTTTGGAAAATTTCTCAATTAAGACTAGAAACTAGTTTAATCAGTAGTAATTATGCATAAAAACTATGTATTATTACTCTCGGCTCTTGAAACCTCGTTTTAATCGGCCATTATAAGGTCTTGTTCAGGCCAATCGGGACTGAAAGTTTCACTTTTGGTAAAACTTCTCAATAAGACTAGAAACTAGTATAATTAGTAGTAATTATACATAAAAACTATATATTACTACTCCTGACTTTTGAAAACTGTATTTTCTCCCCTTTTGGACCCTATTATGCTCTTATAAGGCCCTTTTCAGGCCAAAGGGGCTAAAAGTTTCAGTTCTGGTCAAACTTCCCAATTAACACTAGAAAAAAGGTTAATAAATAGAAATTGTACATAGAACTACGTAATACCATTCTCGGCCCTTGAAAATCATGTTTTCCTCCCGTTTGGTCCCTATTCGGCTCTTATAAGGCATACTTCAAGCCAATCGGAGCTGAAAACTTGACTTTTCATAAAATTTCTCAATTAAGACTAGAAACTAGTTTAATTAGTAGTAATTATACATAAAAACTATATATTACTTCTCTCAGCTCTTGAAAACCTCATTTTCTCCCCGTTTGGCCTCTAATCTGCTATTATAAGGCCTAGTTCACGCCAATCGGGGCTCAAAGTTTGACTTTTGGTCAAACTTCCCAATTAACACTATAATTAAGATTAATCAGTAGTAATTATACATAGAAACTATGTAATACTATTCACGTCCCTTGAAAACCATGTTTTCCTCCCGTTTAGTCTCTATTTGGCTCTTATAAGACCTACTTCAGGCTAATCGGAGATGAAAGTTTGACTTTTGGTCAAGCATAGAAATAATTTTAATAGTAGTAATTATATATAAAAACTATGTCATTCGTACTTGGCTCTTGAAAACCTCGTTTTCTCCCTGTTTGGGCTTTGTTCGGCTCTTATTAGGCCTAGTTCAGGCTGAAGGGGCTGAAAGTTTGACTTTTGGTCAAACTTTCAAATTAACACTAGAAATAAGGTTAATTAGTACTAATTATACATAAAAACTATGTAATACCACTCTCAGCACTTGAAAACCTTATTTTCTCCCGTTTTGGTCCTATTCGGCTCTACTAAGGCCTAGTCCAGGCTAATAAGACTGAAGGTTTGACTTTTGGTCAAACTTTATAATTAAGACTAAAAACAAGTTTAATTAGTGGTAATTATACATAAAACTATGTCATACTACTCTCGGCTCTTGAAAACCTCGTTTTCTCCCCGTTTGGGCCCTAATCAGCTCTTATAAGGCTTACTCAGGCCAATCGGGGCTGAAAGTTTAACTCTTGGTCAAACTTTTCAATTAACACAAGAAACAAAGTTAATTAGTAGTAATTGTACATAAAAAGTATGAAATACCATTCATGGCCCTTGAAAATCATGTTTTCCTCCCGTTTGATCCCTATTCGGCTTTTATAAAGCCAAGTTCAGGCCAATCAGGACTGAAAGTTTGACTTATGGTAAACTACTCAATTAAGATGAGAAATAAGTTTAATTAGTAGTAATTATACATAAAACTATGTATTACTTCTCCTTGCTCTTGGAAACCTTATTTTTCCCTGTTTGTACCTTATTCGACTCTAAACTTATAAGGTCTTGTCCAGACCAAACAAGGCTGAAAGTTTGACTTTTAGTCAAACTTCTCTATTACACTAGAAAAAAGGTTAATTAGTCGTAATTGTACATATAAACTATGTAATACCTATTCACAGCCCTTGAAAACTATGTTTTCCTCCCTTTTGGTCCCTATTCGGCTCTTATAACACATAGTTCAGGCCAAGCAAGGCTGAAAGTTGGACTCTTTATCAAACCTCCCAATTAACACTGAAAACAAGGTTAATTAGTAGTAATTGTATATAAAAACTATGTAATATCATTCACGACCCTTGAAAACTATGTTTACCTCCCGTTTAGTCCCTTTTCGACTCTTATAAGGCCAATATGGGCTGAAATTTTCACATTTAATCAAACTTTCAAATTAAGAATAGAAAAAAGTTTAATTTATAGTGATTATACATAAAAACTTTGTAATACTACTCTCGGCTCTTAAAAACCTCGTCTTCTCCCTGTTTCACCCTATTCGGCTCTTATAAGGCCTAGTTCAGGTCAATCAGGGTTAAAAGTTTGTCTTTTGGTCAAACTTTCAATTAACACTAGAAACAAAGTTAATTAGTCATAATTGCATAAAGAAACTAATTAATACAACTCGCGGCTCTTGAAAACAATATTTTTCTCTCGTTAGGGCCTGATTTGGTTCTTATAATGCGAAGTTCAGGCCAATTGGGAATGAAGGTTTGACTTTTGGTCAAACTTCCCGATTAGGAATAGAAACAAGTTTAATTAGTTATAATTATACATAAAAAATATGTGATACTATCTCGGCTCTTGAAAATCATGCTTTCTCCAAGTTTGTGGCCTATTTGACTCTTACAATGCCTAGTTCAGGCCAATTGGGGCTAAAATTAAACTTTTGGTCAAACTTTCAGATTAAGATGAGAAATAACTTTAATTTGTAGTAATTGAACATAGAAATTTTGTAATACTACTATCAGCTCTTTAAAACTATATTTTCCCCTTGTCTGGGCTATATTCGGCTCTTATAAGGCCTTAATCAGGCCAATCGGGGCTGAAAGTTTGACTTTTGATCAAACTTCATAATTAAGAGTAGAACTAGTTTAATTAGTAGTAATTATACATAAAAATTATGTAATACAACTCACGACTCTTGAAAACCGCATTTTCTCCATGTTTGGTCTCTATTGGGCTCTTATAGGGACTATTTTCAAGCCAATTAGGGCTGAAAGTTTGACTTTAGATCAAACTTCCTAATTAACACTAGAAACAAGGTTAATTAGCAGTAATTGTACATAAAAATTATGTAATACTACTCACGGCTCTTGAAAACCTTGTTTTCCTCTTATTTGGGGTCTTATTCCGCTCTTATAAGGCCTAGCTCAGGCCAATCAGGGCTGGAAGTTTTACTTTTGGTCAAACTTCCTAATTAAGACCAGAAACATATAAAATTAGTAGTAAATTTATATAAAAACTATGTAATACATCTCAAGGCTCTTGAAAACATATTTCTCTCCATTTGAACCCTATTCGACTGAGGCCTAATTCGGGTAAATCGGGGCTGAAAGTATGACTTTTGGTCAAACTTTCAGACTAAGACTTGAAACAACATTAATTAGCTGTAATTGTGTATGGAATCTGTGTAATAATACTCCCGACTCTTGAAAAATCACGTTTTCTCCCCGTTTGGCCCTTATTCTGCGCTTATAAAGCCGAGTTCAGGGCAATTGGGGTTGAAAGTTTGACTTTTAATAAAATTTTCTACTTAAGACTAGAAACAAGTTTAATTTTAAGTAATTTAACATAAAACTAGGTAATTCTACTCCCAGCTATTAAAAACCTCGGTTTCTCCCCGTTTGGGCCCTATTCGGCTCTTATAAGGCATACTTGACTTTTGATCAAACTTGCCAATTATGACTAGAAACAAAGTTAATTAATAATAAATGTACATAGAAACTATGTAATTTCACTCCCGGCTCTTGAAAATCTCGTTATCTCCTTGTTTGGGTTTTATTCGGCTCTTATAATACCTAGTTCAGGCCAATCGGGGTTGAAAGTTTGACTTTTGGTCAAACTTCCAGATTAAAACTAGAAACAAGTTTAAGTAGTAGTAATTGTACATAGAACTATGTAATACAACTCTTAGCTCTCTAAAACCACGTTTTCTCCCTATTTAGGCCATATTCGGCTCTTATAAGGCCTATTCAGGCCAATCGGGCTAAAAACTTGACTTTTGATCTAACTTCCCAATTAAGACTAGAAACAAGTTTAATTAATAGTAATTATACAAAAAAACTATGTAATACTACTCCCGGCTCTTGAAAACCTCGGCCCTTGAAAACAATATTTTCTCCCGTTTGGGCCCTATTGGACTCTTATAAGGCCGAGTTCAGGCTAATCGACAATGTTAATTAGCTGTAATTGTACACAGAAACAATGTAATACGACTCTCAGCTCTTGAAAATTATATTTTCCTCTTGTTTGGGCCTTACTTGGCACTTATATGGCCGAGTTCAGGCCAATCGTGGTTAAAAATTTGACTTTCGGTCAAACTTCAAAATTAAGCAAAGAAACAAGTTTAATTAGTAGTAGTTATACATAGAAACTACGTGATACTACCCAAGCTCTTGAAAGACATGTTTTCCCCGTTTTCGCCCTATTTGGCTCTTATAAGGCCTAATTCAGGCCAATCGGGGTTGAAAATTTGACTTTGGGTAAACTTTCCAATTACGACTAGAAACAAGTTTAGTTAGTAGTAATTATACATAAAAACTATGTCATACTACTCTCGGCTCTTGAAAATCTCGCTTTCACCCTGTTTGGGCCTTATTCGGCTCTTATTAGGCCAGTTCAAGCCAATCGGGACTAAAAGTTTGACTTTTGGTCAAACTTCCCAATTAATACTAGAATCAAGGTAATTAGTAATAATTGTATATAGAAACTATGTAATACCACTCTCAGCTATTAAAAAAATCATGTTTCTCCCAATAGGGCCTTTTTCGGCTCAGATAAGGCCTGGTTCAGTCAGGCCAATAAGAGCTGAAGGTTTGACTTTTGGTTAAACTTCCTAATTAAGACTAGAAATAAGTTTAACTAGTAGTAATTAAACATAAAAAATTATGTCATACTACTCTTGGCTCTTGCAAACCTCATTTTCTCCCGTTTGGCCCCTAATCGGCTCTTATAAGGCCAAATTCAGGCTAATCGGAGCTGAAGTTTGAGTTAACACTAGAAACAAAGTTAATTAGTACTAATTGTATATAGAAACTATGTAATATCATTCACAACTCTTGAAAACCATTTTTTCCTCCCGTATGGTCCCTATTCGGTTCTTATAAGGCCTAGTACAGGCCAATAGGAGCTAAAAGTTTGACTTTTGCTAAAACTTCCCAATTAAGACTAGAAATTAGTTGTTATTATATATAAAAACTATGTATTACTACTCCCGGCTCTTGAAAATCGTGTTTTTTCACCGTTTGAGCCTTAATTCGGCTCTATAAGCCTAGTTCAGGTCAATCGGGGCTGAAAGTTTGACTTTTGATCAAACTTCTCAATTAACACAAGAAACATGGTTTATTAGTAGTAATTGTACATATAATCTATATAATACCATTCAAAGCCCTTGAAAACCATAATTTCCTCCCGTTTTGTCCCTATTCGACTCTTATAAGGCCTAGCTCAGGCCAATCTGGGCTGAAAGCCTAACTTTTGGTAAAAAACTTACCAATTAAGACTTGAAAATAAGTTTATTTACTAGTAATTATATATATAATTTAGGTATTACTATTCTCGGCTCTTAAAAAACCATATTTTCTCCCCGTTTGTGCCTTATTCAGCTCTTATAACTCCTTGTTCAGGCCAATAGAGGCTGAAATAAGGTTAATTAGTAGTAGCAATTGTACACAAAAACTATGTAATCTCACTCTCAGATCTTGAAAACCATGTTTTCCTCCAGTTTGGGCCCTACTCGGCTCTTATAAGGCCTAGTTTAGGCCAATAAGGGCTGAAGGTTTGACTTTTGCTAAAACTTTCTAATTAAAACCAGAAATAAGTATAATTAGTAGTAATTATACATAAAAACTATGTAATACTACTCCTGGCTATTGAAAATCGCATTTTCTCCCAGTTTGAACCCTATTCTGCTCTTATAAGGGCTGAAACTTGCCTTTTGGTCAAACTTCCCAATTAACACTAGAAACAAAGTTAATCAGTATTAATTGTACATAGAAACTATATATAATACATTCACGGCCCTTGAAAGTCATGTTTCCTTCCGTTTAGTCCCTAATCAGCTCTTATGATTATAATAATAATCGATACTGATTATTGTTATTGTTATATAATTGAGTTATTCTAATTACCAACTGTACAAGAATTCCACATATAACTGATACACCTAAAACTGGAATACTACAGGCAGACCACATTTGACTCGGATAATTCCAACCGGTTTTTTATAACATGAACTAATCAAATAGGGTGAATTGGATACATGGTCTAGACAAGCCAATCGGGGCTGAAAGTTGATTTTTGTCAAACTTTCAAATTAAGAATAGAAAACAAGTTTGATTTCTAGTATTATATATATAAACTATCAATACTACTCCAGCTCTTGAAAACCTCATTTTCTCCCCGTTTAGACTGTATTCGCCTATTATACGGCTTACTTCAGGCCAATCGGGACTGAAATTTTGACGTTTGGTCAAACTTCCTGATTAACACTAGAAATAAGGTTAATTAGTAGTAATTGTGCTTGAAAACTATGTTATACCACTCTAGCTCTTGAAAACCTTATTTTTCCTTTTGTTTAGACCCTATTCAGCTCTTATAAGGCCTAGTTCCGGCCAATAAGGGCTGAAAGTTTGACTTTTGGTCAAACTTCCTTATTAGAATAAAAAATAATGTTAATTGTAGTAATTGTACATAGAAACATTATAATACCACTCTCAGCTGTTGAAACTTTCCAATTAATACTAGAAACAAGTTTAATTAGCAGTAATTATACCTAAAAACTATGTAATACTACTCCCCGTTTGGGTCCGATTCAGCTCATATAATAACTAGTTCAGGCCAGTCGTGGCTGAAAGTTTGACTTTTAGTTAAAACTTCCAAATTAAGACTAGAAACAAGTTTAGGCAGTAGTAATTGTACATAAAAGTTATGTAATAAACTCTTGGCTCTTTAAACCATGTTTTCTCTCCATTTGGCCCATATGCGGCTCTTATAAGGCTTAGTTCAGGCTAATCGGGCCTGAAAGTTTGATTTTTGATCAAACTTTCTAACTAAGACTAGAAATAAGTTAATTAGTAGTGATAAACATAAAAATTATGAAATACTACTCCCAGATCTTGAAAACCGTAATTTCTCCCCGTTGGGCCCTATTAGCTCTTATAAGGTCGAGTTCAAACCAATCGGAGCTAAAAGTTTGATATTTGGTTAACTTTTCAATTAATACTAGAAACAGGGTTAATTGCAGTAATTATACATAGAAACTACGAATACCACTCTCAGCTCTTGTAAACCATTTTTCCTCCAGTTTGGGCCATATTTGGCGCTTATTTAGCCGAGTTCAGGCCAATCGGGGCCGAAAGTTTTGACTTTTTGTCAACTTTCAGATTAAGAATAAAAACAAGTTTAATTTATAGTGGTTATATATAAAACTATGTAATACTTTTTTGGCTCTTGATGATCTCGTTTTCTCCCCGTTTAGGCCCTATTCAGCTCTTATAAGGCCCAGTTCAGGCCAATAAGGGTTGAAAGCTAGACCACTTTCAATTAACAATAGAAATAAGGTTTATTAACAGTAATTGTACATAGAACTATGTAATTTCAGTCTCAGCAGTTGAAGACCATGTTTTCCTCCGGTTTAGCCCCTATTCAGCTCTTATAATGTGCAGTTCAGGCCAATCGGGTCTGAAGGTTTGACTTTTGGTCAAACTTTCAATTAACACTAGAAATAAGTTTAATTAGCAGTAATTGTGCATAAAACTATGTAATACCACTCTCTGCACTTCAAAACCATGTTTTCCTCCGGTTTGGGCCCTAATCAGCTCTTATAATGTGTAGTTCAGGCCAATCAGGGCTAAAGGTTTGACTTTTGGTCAAACTTCCCGATTAAGAATAGAAACAAGTTTAATTAGTAGCAATTTTACATAAAAACTATGCGATACTACTCCCGGCCCTTGAAAATCATGTTTCTCCACTTTTGTGCCCTATTCGGCTTTATAATGCCTAATTAAGGTCAATCGGGGCTAAAAGTTTGACCTTTGGTCAAACTTTCAGATTAAGACTAAAAACAAGTTTAATTTGTAGGAATTGAACATAGAAAGTATGTAATACTACTCTTGGCTCTTTAAAATCATGTTTTCTTCCCGTTTAAGTTATATTTTGCCCTTCCTTATAAGGCCTTATTTAGGCCAATCTAGGCAGAAAGTTTGAGTTTTGATCAAACCTCCCAACTAAGACTAGAAACAAGTTTAATTAGTAGTACTTATACATTAAAACTATATAATACAATTATCGGCTCTTGAAAACTGTATTTTCTCCCTGTTGCGCCTTATTCGGCTCTTATAAGGCCTATTTCACGCCAATTAGCTGAAAATTTGACTTTTGGTCAAACTTCCCAATCAACGCTAGAAACAAGGTTAATTAGCAGTAGTTATCCATAGAAACAATGTAATACCATTCACATCTCTTGAAAACCTTGTTTTCCTCCCATTTGGGTCCTAATCGACTCTAATAAGGCCCTAGTTCAAGCCAATCGGGGCTGAAAGTTTTACTTTTGGTCAAACTTTCCAACTAAGACGAGAAACAAGATTAATTAGTAGCAATAATTATATATAGAAACAATATAATACTACTCATGGCTCTTGAAAACTCTTCCTCTCGTTTGGGTTCATTCGGCTCTTACAAGGCCTAATTCAGGCCAATCGGGGCTTGAAAGTTTTACTTTGGTCAAACTTCACAATTAATACTTGAAACACATTAAATTAATAGTAAATTTACATAAAAACTATATAATACTACTCAACGCTCTTGAAAACCATATTTATTCCCCGTTTGGGCCCTATTCGGCTCTTCAAAGGCATAGTTCAGGTAAATCGGGTTGAAAGTATGACTTTTGGTCAAACTTCTTAATTAAGAATAGAAATAAGGCTAATTAGAAGTTCATAGAATCTATGTAATACTACTCTAGGCTCTTGAAAAATCACGTTTTCTCTCTATTTGGGCCTATTCGGTTCTTATAACGCCGAGTCAGGGCAATCGAGGCAGAAAGTTTGACTTTTGATCAAACTTCTTAATTAAGAATAGAAATAAGTTTAATTTGTAGTAACTATACATAAAATAATGTAATTCTACTCCCGGCTACTGAAAACCTCGATTTCTCCCTGTTTAGGCCCTATTCGGCTCTTATAAGGCATATTTCAGACCAATCAGAACTAAAAGTTTGACTTGAAAACTATGTTAATTTGTAGTAAATGTACATAAAAACTATGTAATTTTGCTCACTTGCTCTTGAAAACTATGTTTTCTTACCGTGTGAGCCTTGTTCGGCTCTGATATGGCCTAGTTCAGGCCAAGGCTGAAAGTTTGACTTTTGGCTAAACTTCCCAACTAAAACTAGAAACAAGATTAATTTGTATTAATTCTACATAGAAACTATGTAATACCACTCTTAACTCTTAAAACCATATTTTCTTCCCGTTTGGGCCCTAATATGTACTTAAAAGGTTTGACTTTTGGTCAAACTTCCTAATTAAGCCTTAAAACAAGTTTACTTAATAGTAATTATACAAAAAACTATGTAACACTACTCTGGGTTCTTGAAAACTGTATTTTCACCCGTTTGAGCCCTATTCGGCTCTTATAAGGCTTAGTTTAGGCTAAGCAAGGCTGAAAGTTTCATTTTAGCTCAAACTTCCCAATTAACACTAGAAACATGGTTCATTAGCAATAATTGTACATAAAAACTATGTAATACCACTCTCACCACTTGAAAATCATGTTTTTCTTAAGTTTGGACTCTATTGGCTATTATAGGGCATACACATCAGACCAATCGGGCTAAAAGTTTGACTTTTGGTAAAACTTCTCAAAATTAAGACTAGAAACTGTTTAATTAGTAGTAATTTATACATAAAAACTATGTATTACTACTCTCAGCTCTTGAAAACCTCATTTTCTCCCCGTTTGGGCTCTAATCAGCTATTATAAGGCTTAGTTCACGCCAATCGAGGCTGAAAGTTTGACTTTTAGTCCAACTTCTCAATTAACATTATAAACAAGGTTAATTAGTAGTAATTGTACCTAGAAACTATGTAATACTATTCACGGCCCTTGAAACCATGGTTTTCTCCCGTTTGGTCCCTATTCGGCTCTTATAAGGCCTAATTCAGGCCAATCGTGGTTGAAAATTTGACTTTGGGTAAACTTTCCAATTACGACTAGAAACAAGTTTAGTTAGTAGTAATTACATAAAAACTATGTCATACTACTCTCGGCTCTTGAAAATCTTGTTTTCTCCCTGTTTGGGCCTTATTCGGCTCTTATTAGGCCAGTTTAAGCCAATCGGGACTGAAAGTTTGAGTTTTGGTCAAACTTCCCAATTAATACTAGAATCAAGGTAATTAGTAATAATTGTATATAGAAACTATGTAATACCACTCTCAGCTATTAAAAAATCATGTTTTCTCCCAATAGGGCCTTTTCCGGCTCAGATAAGGCCTGGTTCAGTCAGGCCAATAAGAGCTGAAGGTTTGACTTTTGGTTAAACTTCCTAATTAAGACTAGAAATAAGTTTAACTAGTAGTAATTAAACATAAAAAACTATGTCATACTACTCTTGGCTCTTGCAAACCTCATTTTCTCCCCGTTTGGCCCTTAATCGGCTCTTATAAGGCCAAATTCAGGCTAATCGGAGCTGAAGTTTGAGTTAACACTAGAAACAAAGTTAATTAGTACTAATTGTATATAGAAACTATGTAATATCATTCACAACTCTTGAAAACCATTTTTTCCTCCAGTATGGTCCCTATTCGGTTCTTATAAGGCCTAGTACAGCCAATAGGAGCTAAAAGTTTGACTTGTGAAAACCATATTTATTCCCCGTTTGGGCCCTATTCGGCTCTTCAAGGCATAGTTCAGGTAAAATCGGGTTGAAAGTATGACTTTTGGTCAAACTTCTAAATTAAGACTAGAAATAAGGTTAATTAGAAGTTCATAGAATCTATGTAATACTACTCTAGGCTCTTGAAAAATCACGTTTTCTCTCTATTTGGGCCTATTCGGTTCTTTATAACGCCGAGTTCAGGGCATCGAGGCAGAAAGTTTGACTTTTGATCAAACTTCTTATTAAGAATAGAAATAAGTTTAATTTGTAGTAACTATATATAAAATAATGTAATTCTACTCCCGGCTACTGAAAACCTCGATTTCTCCCTGTTTAGGCCCTATTCGGCTCTTATAAGGCATATTTCAGACCAATCAGAACTAAAAGTTTGACTTGAAAACTATGTTAATTTATAGTAAATGTACATAAAAACTATGTAATTTTGCTCACTTGCTCTTGAAAACTATGTTTTCTTACCGTGTGAGCCTTGTTCGGCTCTGATATGGCCTAGTTCAGGCCAAGGCTGAAAGTTTGACTTTTGGCTAAACTTCTCAACTAAAACTAAAACAAGATTAATTTGTATTAATTCTACATAGAAACTATGTAATACCACTCTTAACTCTTAAAACCATATTTTCTTCCCGTTTGGACCCTAATATGTACTTATAAGGTTTGACTTTTGGTCAAACTTCCTAATTAAGCCTTAAAACAAGTTTACTTAGTAGTATTATACAAAAAACTATGTAACATTACTCTGGGTTCTTGAAAACTGTATTTTCACCCGTTTGGCCTAGTTCAGGTCAATCGAGGCTGAAAGTTTGATTTTTTGTCAAACTACTCAGTTAACACAAGAAACATGGTTAATTAGTAGTAATTGTACATATAATCTATATAATACTATTCACAGCCCTTGAAAACCATATTTTCCTCCCATTTTGTCCCTATTCGGCTCTTATAAGCCTAACTCAGGCCAATCAGGTTGAAAGTTTGACTTTTGGTAAAAACTTACCAATTAAGACTTGAAAATAAGTTTATTTACTAGTAATTATATATATAATTTAGGTATTACTACTCTCGGCTCTTAAAAATCATATTTTCTCCCCGTTTGTGCCTTACTCGGCTTTTATAACTCCTTGTTCAGCCAATCGAGGCTGAAAGTTTGACTTTGGTCAAGATTTCCAATAAATACTAGAATAAGGTTATTTAGTAGCAATTGTATACAAAACTATGTAATCTCACTCTCAGATCTTGAAAACCATGTTTTCCTCCAGTTTGGGCCCTATTCGACTCTTATAAGCCTAGTTCAGACCAATAAGGATTGAAGGTTTGACTTTTGCTAAAACTTTTTAATTAAAACTAGAAATAAGTTTAATTAGTAGTAATTATACATAAAAGTTATGTAATACTACTCCCGGCTATTGAAAAATCACATTTTCTCTCAGTTTGAACCCTATTCGACTCTTATAAGGCCTAACTAAGGCCAATAGAGGCTGAAAACTTGCCTTTTGGTCAAACTTCCCAATTAATACTAAAAACAAAATTAATCAGTATTAATTGTACATAGAAACTATGTAATACCGTTCACGGCCCTTGAAAGCCATGTTTTCCTCCCGTTTAGTCCCTACTCAGCTATTACATGGCCTAGACAAGCCAATCGGGACTGAAAGTCTGACTTTTTTGTCAAACTTTCAAATTAAGAATAGAAAACAAGTTTAATTTATAGTAATTATACATAAAAACTATCAATCCCAGCTTTTGAAAACCTCATTTTCTCCCCGTTTAGGCTGTATTCGCCTATTATACGGCTTACTTCAGGCCGATCGGGATTGAAAATTTGACTTTTGATCAAACTTCCTGATTAACACTAGAAACAAGGTTAATTAGCAGTAATTGTACAAAGAACTATGTTAACCACCCTCAGCCCTTGAAAATCATGTTTTTCCTTTTGTTTAGACCCTACTCGGCTCTTATAAGACCTAGTTCCGGCCAATAAGGGCTAAGGTTTGACTTTGGTCAAACTTCCTAATTATGATAAGAAATAAGGTTAATTGTAGTAATTGTACATAGAAACTTTATAATACCACTCTCAGCTCTTGAAAACCATGTTTTCCTAGGGTTTGGACCCTATTTGGCACGTATATGGCCGAATTCAGCCCATCGGGGCTGAAAGTTTGACTTTTTGTCAAACTTTTAAATAAAAATAAAAACAAGTTTAATTAGTAGTAGTTATACATAGAAACTATGTGATACTGCAGCAGGCTCTTGAAATCCATGTTTTCTTCCTGTTTTTGGCCCTATCCGGCTCTTATAAGGCCTAGTTGGGGCCAATCAAGGCTGAAATTTTGACTTTGGCTAAACTTTCCAATTAAGACTAGAAACAAGTTTAATTAGTAGTAATTATACCTAAAAACTATGTAATGTAAGTACTCCCCGTTTGGGTCTTATTCAGCTCATATAATAACTAGTTCAGGCCAATCGTGGCTGAAAGTTTGACTTTTGGTTAAAACTTCCAAATTAAGACTAGAAACAAGTTTAGGTAGTAGTAATTGTACATAGAAATTATGTCATACAATACTTTGCTCTTAAACCATGTTTCTCCCCATTTGGGCCATATTCGGCTCTTATAAGGCTTATTTCAGGCTAATCGGGCTTGAAGTTTGATTTTGATCAAACTTTCCAAGTAAGACTAGAAACAAGTTTATAGCAGTAATAAACATAAAAACTATGAAATACTACTCCCAGATCTTGAAAACTGCAATTTCTCCCGTTGGGCCCTATTAGCTCTTATAAGGTCGAGTTCAAACCAATCGGGAGCTAAAAGTTTGATATTTGGTTTAACTTTTCAATAATACTAGAAACACGGTTAATTACAGTAATTGTACATAAAACTATGTAATACCACTCTCAGCTCTTGTAAACAATATTTTCCTCCGGTTTGGCCATATTTGGCGCTTATTTGCCGAATTCAGGCCAACGGGGCTGAAAGTTTGACTTTTCGTCAACTTTCAGATTAAGAATAAAACAAGTTTAATTATAGTGGTTATATATAAAACTATGTAATACTTTTTTTTGGCTCTTGAAAATCTCGTTTTTTCCCTGTTTAGGCCTATTCAGCTCTTATAAGGCCCAGTTCAGGCCAATTAGGGTTGAAAGTTTGACCAAGGTCAAACTTTCAATTAACACTAGAATAAGGTTTATTAGTAGTAATTGTACATATAGAACTATGTAATACCACTCTCAGCACTTAAAGACCATGTTTGTCCTCCGGTTTAGCCCTATTCAGCTCTTATAATGTGCAGTTCAGGCCAATCGGGGCTGAAGGTTTGACTTTTGGTCAAACTTCCCGATTAAGAATAGAAACAAGTTTAATTAGTAATAATTTTACATAAAAACTATGCGATACTACTCCCGGCTCTTGAGAACCATGATTTCTCCACTTTTGTGCCATATTCGGTCTTCTAATGCCTATTAAGGCCAATCGGGGCTAAAAGTTTGACCTTTGGTCAAACTTTCAGATTAAGACTAAAAATAAGTTAATTTATAGGAATTGAATATAGAAAGTATGTAATACTACTCTTGGCTCTTTAAAACCATGTTTTCTTCCCTTTTAAGTCATATTCGGCCCTTACAAGGCCTTGTTCAGGCCAATCGGGGCAGAAAGTTTGCGTTTTGATCAAACCTCCCAACTAAGACTAGAAACAACTTTAATTAGTAGTAATTATACATTAAAACTATGTAATACAATTATCGGCTCTTGAAAACTGCATTTTCTCCCTGTTGGGCCCTATTCAGCTCTCATAAGGCCTGTTCACGCCATTAACTGAAAATTTATCTTTTGGTCAAACTTCCCAATCACACTAGAAATAAGGTTAATAAGCAGTAGTTGTCCATAGAAACAATATATTACCACTCACATCTCTTGAAAACGTTGTTTTTCCTTCCATTCGGGTCCTATTCGACTCTATTAGGCCCTAGTTCAAGTCAATCGGGGCTGAAAGTTTTACTTTTGGTCAAACTTTCCAACTAAGACGAGAAATAAGGTTAATTAGTAGCAATTATGCATAGAAACTATATAATACCACTCATGGCTCTTGAAAAACCTTGTCTTCCTCTCGTTTGGGTTCATTCGGCTCTTACAAGGCCTAGTTTCAGGCCAATCGGGCTGAAAGTTTTACTTTTGTCAAACTTCCCAATTAATACTAGAAACACATAAATTAATAGTAAATTTACATAAAAAACTATGTAATACTACTCAACGCTCTTGAAAACCATATTTATTCCCCGTTTGGGCCCTATTCGGCTCTTCAAAGGCATAGTTCAGGTAAATCGGTTGAAAGTATGACTTTTTTTCAAACTTCTAGATTAAGATTAGAATAAGGTTAATTAGAAGTTCATAGAATCTATGTAATACTACTCTCGCTCTTGACGTTTTCTCTCTATTTGGCCTATTCGTTTCTTATAACGCCGAGTTCAGGGCAATCAGGGCAGAAAGTTTGACTTTTGATCAAACTTCCTTATTAGGAATAGAAATAAGTTTAATTTGTAGTAACTATACATAAAACTATGTAATTCTACTCCCGGCTATTGAAAACCTCATTTCTCCCTGTTTAGGCCCTATTCGGCTCTTATAAGGATATTTCAGACCAATCGTAACTAAAAGTTTGACTTGAAAACTATGTTAATTTGTAGTAAATGTACATAAAAACTATGTAATTTTGCTTACTTGCTCTTGAAGACTATGTTTTTTCTTCCCGTGTGCCTTGTTCGACTCTGATATGGCCTAGTTCAGGCCAATCAGGGCTGAAAGTTTGACTTTTGGCCAAACTTCCCAATTAAACTAGAAATAAGATTATTTGTATTAATTCTACATAGAACTATGTAATACCAATGTCAACTCTTGAAACCATATTTTCTTCCCGTTTGGGCCCTAATATGCACTTATAAGGTTTGACGTGTGGTCAAACGTCCTAATTAAGCCTTAAAACAAGTATACTTAGTAGTAATTATGCAAAACCTATGTAACACTACTCTGGGCTCTTGTAAACTGCATTTTCACCCGTTTGAGCCCGGCTCTTATAAGGCTTAGTTTAGGTTAAGCAGGGTTGAAAGTTTGATTTTAGCTCAAACTTCCCAATTAACACTAGAAATATGGTTCATTAGCAGTAATTGTACATAAAAACTATGTAATACCACTCTCACCACTTGAAATCATGTTTTCCTTAAGTTTGGAACTCTATTTGGCTTTTATAAGGCATACTTCAGTCCATCGGGGCTAAAAGTTTGACTTTTGGTAAAATTTCTCAAAATTAAGACTAGAAACTGTTTAATTAGTAGTAATTATACTTAAAAACTATGTATTACTACTCTCAGCTCTTAAAAAACCTCGTTTTCTCCCCATTTGGGCTCTAATTAGCTATTATAAGGCGTTCACGCCAATCGGGCTGAAAGTTTGACTTTTGGTCAAACTTCTCAATTAACACTATAAAACAAAGTTAATTAATAGAATTGTACACAGAAACTATGTATACTATTCACGGCCCTTGAAAATCATGTTTTTTCGCCCGTTTGGTCCCTATTCGGCTCTTATAAGGACTAGTTCAGGCTAATCGAGGATGAAGTTTGACTTTTGTTCAACTTAGAAATAAGTTTAATTAGTAGTAGTAATACATAAAAACTATGTTATTCTACTCCCATCTCTTGAAACCTCGTTTTCTACCTGTTTGGACTTTATTCGGTTCTTATGGCCTAGTTCAGACTAATAGGGGCTAAAAGTTTGACTTTTGCTCAAACTTTCCATTAACACTAGAAATAAGGTTATTAGTACTAATTGTACATAAAAACTATGTAATACCACTCTCAGCACTTGAAAACCTTGTTTTCCTCCTTTTGGGCCCTATTCGGCTCTAATGAGGCCTAGTTCAGGCTAATAATTAGAGTAAAAAAAGTTTAATTAGTAGTATTTATACTTAAAAACTATGTCATACTACTCTCGGCTCTTGAAAACCTCATTTCTCCCCGTTTGGGCCCCTAATCG